>OX328125.1:19018187-19213160 GCA_946811695.1 Gonocerus acuteangulatus
TCGGACCATTCTTGAGATTACTAGAGCGCGAACAGACTGATATATATATATATATATATATATATATATATATATATATATATATATATATGGGGGCGAGGTTAGCTCAGTGGTAGAGCACTGGACTAATAAGCTGGAGGCCTGAGTACAAATCCCGAGCAAGCACTAAAGATTTTTTCTTCTAGTGTCTTCGTTCACCGGTAGAATTCGGCCTCCCTGACCGTCCTTAGGCCAACCCAGCCTTTAATTAATTTAATAATGGGTACCTTGGTTGGTGCTAATGACTCTAGCAGTCGAAGCATCAAAGGGGAAAATCAGGCGGCCGGAGCATAGTACTGACCACACTATCTCCCTAGTGTGCCGTATGGTCATGAATCAGATACCTCTATAGTATCTGCCCCTCAGGGCCCTCGTGGCCTGTTATGGGACTGATTTTTTATTTTTATATATATATATATATATATATATATATATATATATATATATATATATATATATAAACTTGCTTCAAAAATACGAAGTCTTATTTGAATGGAGTGGTTAATGAACGACCAAAAAAATCCCCCTGAACACGGTTTTGTAAACGAAAATGTAGCGAAATAAAATCGTCATGGGAGGCCCGATGGCAGTGAGGGTTAAGGCGTGAGCACTCTGTACCAAAGGGTCGTGGGTTCGATTCCCACTATGGGTGGTGGCTTTTCTTTAGAAAAATAAATGGACGTTAAAATTAAGAACAATAAAATCATAATGGTTACGTTTTTGCTTTATTAGGCTTTCAGGTACACGTTTTGTAAGTAATTTGTCGTGTATATCCTAATTAAACCATTGCCATGGCCATATCTATAAACGTTGTTAAAAAAATAGGAAAAAATTATTTTGAATAGGAAAAAAAAAAGGATTTTGATACCATTTTGATTTTTGATACCACATTATTTTTTGGACTTCAATGGATGTATTCATCTCTTGATTAAATTCAGTCTTTTTGTTTAAAATGACAGTTTTCGGTTTACTTTTTTTAATTTAAATATTCTCAATATACCTAGGAAACGTAAACACCTTGGTTCCTCACTATCATCTGTTGGATGGTTTTCGAGAGCAAAGTAAATAAGTACCTACTCTTACAAGGAAGAAAAATCAATTTTAAATTACAATCACCATTTAGTAATCGACTTATGTTATCAATAGCAACCCAATTTTCCTTGATTGATAATGTACTTGTGGGTTGTCGCTATCAACCAAGCTTATTTCGGGAACGAAGTAGATTTTTTTTAACAGACATTTTAGCACTTTCCTCCGAAGGAAAGTAGCTATTGAGGTTGCACTCATGACGGAATTTTTGAAAAATTTCTTCAAATATTTATTGATCCTACCTAGGAGACACCGAAAATGACCCCCTTTAAAATTTATATATATATATATATATATATATATATATATATATATATATATATATATATATATATATATATGTCTGTTAACACGATAGCGGCCAGAGTTTTTGTTTTTTCTCACGAAACTTGGTATATAGCATTCAATTAGCAAACGATTGAACGAGTTCGGTAACCACCAAATTCGGACAACCGGAAGGGGGGGGGGGGGGTTACCCCGGACCCAAAACACTAATTTGACCATGCCAGCCGTAATATTTGTTATATTTCAACGAAACTTGGTATTCGTAGTGGTAATCTAAAGAGAAAAGTGAGATGTAAAAATAAACTAAATCGGTTCATTAGAAGGGGGGGGGGGTTACTTCGGACCAACAATACCAATTCGCCACTACTAGCCGTGATTTTTGTTATATTTCGACGAAACTCTGTATTTGTAGTGGTAATCTACAGGTAAATATGTGTTGTAAAAATAAACTAAATCGGTTCATTAGGAGGGGGGGGGGGGGGTTACTCCGGACCCAAATTACTAATATACTCATACCGGTCGTAATTTCTGCTGTATTGTAACGAAACGCGGTATACGTCGTGGGTACCTCATGGGAAAGAAGTGTTGTAAAAATGAGAAATTTGTATTATTATATTTAATGTACGTGAATACAAATAAATTCAAACGTATTCACACTTATGAATACGAATTTATTTATATTCGTATTTACAAATATATGAAGTACGAATAAATTCGTATTTTTAGTTATGAATAAAATTATGCCCATCTCTTCCTTTTGAATTCATAAATATTAGGAAATTCAGGTCGCAGTGGTCTGAAGTCCTTGGTGGTAATTATAAAGTAGTTATTCTCGGCTCTTCCTGCCGTAAAAACTATTTCTTTATTACTTTTAATTACTACATTAGCCAAGAGGAAGTAGAACCTATTATTAAATTAGAAAAAAAAACAATCAGAAACAAAAAAAAATAAAAGAATTTTATTGGAAGAGACGACAATTATTATAAACTTGTAATTTCAAAGTTCAGTAAGCAGTAATATGTATTTACTGACAATTATTCTCTATAAATATTTCCTGCTGTATTTTGTAAACAGTGTTTTCCGTTGAATATATTCTTCAGATGGATTGGTTCATAACTATTTCTGCAAACATGTTTACAAAACAAGGTCTCCCCGTGGCCCGGTGAATAACACCTTGGATTCTCATAGGTAGTACAATGCTAATTTGCCCATACCGGCCACAATGTATGTTATTTTTATCTTCAATAGTAACTTTTTATGATCCAATTCGAAATATTCAAGCATTCAATATTTTGTCAATTTATTTGGAAATTAATGTATTTTATTTAAGGAGAAGACAATTTGTTTTTAATATAATAAGATGATTTAAATTACTTTAGACTAGCGAAACCACTTGTCCAATTATTCCGTAGGAATTTGAGTACACTGTAGGATACAAAGATATATCGAATTCCTATAATGGAACTGAGGGAAGGACAATACATATGCTTTAGGAGCTAAATTTCTGTTCTTGTTAACGCAGATAAATAATTCTTGGAGCTGTTGTTATGCCGTCACAATCTCATTTTTAAAACGTTTCTATCCTCCCTAAATAAAAATAAAAAACGCTTATCCGGCGACGCCGATAATAAATGTTGTCGTTTTTTTTTTTTTTTTTTTTTTTTTTTTTTTTAAGGCGTGTCAACCTTAGGGTCATTGACACCATCGAGTGAAATTTTTATTATATTTTGTGGTGAAATATTTTCTTATTTGTAGTTGGATATAAGAAAATATTTCACCACAAAATATAATAAAAATTTCACTCGATGGCGTCAATGACCCTAAGGTTGACACGCCTTAAAAAGCGGTCTATTGAAAGAAGCATGGTAAATGTAAAGCGCAAGGATAGAATCAGAAATACGACAATAAGAAAGAGAACTGGTCTGACAGATATTTCTTCATACATGACTTCGCTGAAGTGGAATTGGGCTGGGCATCTGATGAGAAGGCAAGACAAGAGATGGTCCCAAGAAGTAACAAGGTGGACGCCATATGAACTCAAAAGAAACAGGGGCAGACAAGCTAAAAGATGGAGAGATGTTTTCAAAGAAAAGGCCAATCTCTGTGGTGGAGATTGGCGATGGATCGCCAGGCCTGGAAATATAAAGGACTAGAGATCTTAGCGACTTCCGCTTCCCAATAGGCTGGTCACCAGGGAAGTGTAGACTTCTACACCTGAGAAGGAAGGCCTTCATCAACATTTGTTGTTTGTTTTTTGTATCATCCAATGGTTTTGTTTTATATTATTTTATTATTAATCCTTTGATTTGTAAAATTACTCCAATAACTGTAAATAATTGTAAATATTTGTTGATGAAATAAAAGGCTGTTTCATTCATTCATTCATTCATTTTCTTATTACTTTTGAATTTATTAAATGTTTAGATCAGCTTTTGAATTTTATTTAATTATTTATTATTGATTCTGGTTTATTTTGCTTACTGAGATTACTTGCAATGTAATTTTCACTGGCAAGTATAGATACAAATACACAAAAGCGCGCGTACCTGCACTCACAAACAAATGTACACATACACAGATACAGACACACATGGACACACCTTACTCACAAACATTAAACACACTCACCATTCGCTATCTATTCAATTGTATGCTTTAGATTTTATTAATTAGTTCCGTTTTGTCTATAAAGTTTAATATCTTTCTAACGTTATCAGCATCATCTCCAAGGATTTCATCCATGATGTCTGATAAAATTAGCTCTTCTCTAATTGATTGATATATTCGGCATTCTGTAAGTAGATGTTTCACTGTTACTTGACGTTGCATGATTCACAGATTGGGGGTGGTTCTTTAGAAAAAAGGAATGAATGAGTTAATCTTGTATGCCCAATCCGCAATCGGCTTAAGGCAACTTCATGTTTTCTATTGATGCTGGGTGGGGTCTTCCAAGCTTTAACTGTCGATTTTATTTCTCTTAATTTATTGTTTTCTATTATCTGCCATGTATATTGCCAGTTTTGCCAGACTATTTCCTTCAGGTAATTAATGATATCATTCTTTGGAACATTGTGATAGGGGATTCTTTCATTTACAGCTCTTTTCGCTAGGTAGATCCTGATAAGGGAAATATCCTAGGCTAGTCTTTAGTCTTTAGTCTTTATTTTTTGTATTATTATTCATTTTTTGAAATGAAATGAAAAGTTTTATTCTTATTCCGGGACAGAAGTCCCACAGGAATAATTTTGAAATTACAACATAATTTTGAATTTTACGTATAAACTCTAAAACTTATAAATGCTATCAGTATCAATATATAGTGTACAGCTTCAATATAGACTAGGTGTTGGGTAAAACTTGGAGGGATAGAAGGTGGTGGAAGAGTCGGGATTTAAAGGTTTCTAGGTTGGTAGAATGGCGGACAAACGAAGGCAAGGAATTCCATAGCGAGGTGGCACGGGTGACAAATGATTTTTCGAATATGCTGTTCGGTGGGAAGGAATATAGAGATCGGAAGGACGAGATCGGGTGTTACGGGAGTGAACCGAGGATTTAAATTTAAGAAGTTGAAAAATATAAGAAGGTCTACGGGATTGAATTACTTGGTAAAGGACTGAGCCGAGGAAGTACTGACGACGATAAAGAGGGAATAGCCAATTTAGCTCCTGGTAGAAATGTGATATGTGGGAGTCTCTGGGGATCCCGAGGATAAAACGAATGAAACAGTTCATGAGGCGTTTGAGTTTTGCCTCGAGATCGCCAGAAAGTCCACCGTACACCAAACAACCATAGTCAAACTGGGGGAATAATAGGGAAGTTACGAGGAGTTGACGGGTCTTTGTTGGCAGGAGATGGCGGGAGAGGTTGAGCTGTCTAAGGATAAATATGGACCGACGGGAAATTTGGGAAATATGATTTTTCCAGGAAAGGTTCTGATCAAATATGATCCCAAGATTTTTAACTGATTTACAATATTTTATAGGGATGCTGTTAAGGTAAAGGGCTGGAAAAGGGGAAGTAGAACTTATGAGGGATTGGGAGCCTATAACAATGGCTTTTGATTTGTCTGGATTCAGGGAAAGCTTATTAGCTGCGGCCCAAGCATTGATGTTATTAAGATCTACTTGCAGCTTGTCTACAGCATCTCGTAGCAAAGAGGGCTTAAAGGATAGGTAGATTTGGGTATCGTCGGCGTAAAGGTGAAACTTGGAATGAACTATGGAAAGAGGAAGATCATTGATGTAAACAGAAAATAGAGTTGGGGATAACGAGGAGCCCTGGGGTACATCACGGGAAAGAGGAAGAGGGCTAGAAGGATTGCTGTTTAGGCTAGGTCAAAATAGTCAAATTTCAAAATTTGGTCAAAAGGTCAGAAGATTTGTTTAAGAAGAATTGGCTAAGCTGAAACATTCAGATTCTGATGGAAATTTTGAATCGACAACCATTTTGAATAACATCTCAAATTTATTTGTTGATGTTCTTGATAATTAGAATAACTCGAACTCATTGATGACTTTACATTATTATATAATCATGTAATGCAGTTTATTTCAATTTTATATCAACAGTCACTCTCTAACTAAGGAGCGCTGGCCTTTCTTTGATAAGAGCTATCTACTCGCAGGTTGTGGTGCTGGCCTCTGACGGCTGTTATATGAATTGCTGTGGTGCTGGCCTCTGTTGGCTTTTCGCGAATATATAGACAGATATAAACAAATTCACACCGTCTGACCGATTTTGACGTAACTGGGTATACAGGTAGATCTTGATACGGGGAGAGTCATAGACAGAAAGTAGGTGTAGCATGGCACACTGGGTAACAGCTAATATATCTATAAAAATAATTGAATTTCTTATGTATTATTATATATTAGCTATTTTGCATGGAAACTAATTAACCTCATTTTACAAATGGTACATTGTCTAATTGTTTGCGGAAGACGGCTAAGAATAAATCCTGACTACTTTAAATGCGAAAGTGTGTCTCTGAAAATAAGGTTGTTACATTTTCAAACCGAAACCACAGAGCCGATATGAATGTAAATAACCTCAACGGACTGTTTGTGATTCAAGGAGTGTCATTGGCAACCATTATGATACGAGTAAAGGGGCGGAACGGTGATAAAAAATGTAGGACAGCAATGCACAACTGCAAACGGGCGCATCAACCAACGAATCTCCACGTCATTGATAGTAGGACAGCTGAAACCTTGGCCGTTGCAAAATCATATTAAACATCAGTTAATTGTATTTGGGGTAAACGCACCCTTCAAAATGGAATGGAATGGAAAGAATTAAAGGACGAACAACTTACAGTTTTTATAGTTTTTATCGTCCTACGAACTTTTTTTTTTTTTAATAACTAAACTTAAGATTTTATCTCTTATGAAATATGTAAGCACATTCTGTTCCTTTTTTTTTTTTTTTTTTTTTTTAATAGAATAACAGAAGTGCCGTATTAAAGTTAACGGCGAAAAATGTAAGCACGTCACATTCACACTGCGACGCAGTGAGTGCCCCTCTGTTACCCTTAACGAATCCCTCAGTCCCAAATCTGATGTTGTTCGATACCTAGGCTTCCACCTCGACAAAAGACTTACTTGGAACACACACACAAAAACAAAACAACAAGAGCTAAACAGACGCTACGGCCTACTTAGACGACTAATAGGTCCCAAATCAAAACTCAGTACTGAAAACAATCTAACAATCTACAAAACGATTATTAAACCGATTTGGACATACGACATTGAACTATGGGGTACAGCAAAACCTTCCAACATAAACCGAATCCAAACCTTCCAGTCCAAAGTCCTTCGCCGGATCCTTAATGCTCCCTTCTACGTCAACAATAATATCATCCACCGAGACCTGGAAATTCCCTTTGTCGCTGAATTAGCTAAAACCCGCTTCTCCACTTTTCATTCCAATCTATCCTTTCATCCCAATCCCCTTGCCTAATCCCTTTCCACAGACGCGATCCCTGCCAATCCCCCGAGACGCCTGAAAAGAAAGTGGCCTAGAGACCAACTATAACACTTAAATAAAGCATTATTCATTCCTTAGGGAGTGACTGCAATGGCTGCCTTCTCGTCTCTGTTCTTCCTTGTGTATAGCTTATGAGATATGTATTTACTGATTGTATTTTATGTATACAGATTGTAAATATTCAATAAAAAATAAAAATAAAAATAGAATAACATATAACTGAACTATGATTCATATGTATCACAACTTATTTATTTATTTTTTCTCATTAAATTAAAGCTAACACTAGATGGTATATTCCTTTCTGTTTCACTTATACCTACTTCTATATATATATATATATATATATATATATATATATATTCTTTTTTATCCTAGTAGGCATGAGGTCATTAAAGCAGTCTTCCCTTTTTTTATACTACTTCATTTATTGGGCCCGACATGTTTCGTGCGTCTTTTCTTCGCACCTCTTCAGGGGCACTTCTTGCTAGGAAGTCCTCTCGTTCCCAAGTACTCCCTCTGGAGTCCGGCTTATTACTTATATATATATATATATATATATATATATATATATATATACATATATATATATACATGGGGCTTTTCAAGTGAAATTCGAAGATGCCGTCCGATTATTTTCTACTATTGTACTGGTGTTGATTTCGTTCTTTAAAACTGTTTTTTTTTTTTCTCTATTTACATAAGTTATTAATTAATGTTTTTATTTAAATTCGTTGAACAGTAAAATGTGTATTTTTTATATACATATGAATTCGACCATTAAGCAGTTATACAATAGAGCTTTAAGACTGAAAAATGTCGAAATGTTCAATGTTCAGCCTCAACATAAAATAATGATTTATTTTATTAAAAAAAAAAAAAAAAAAATCTAAGCGTTTCCAAGGGAAAACAAAACTCGTAACTCAATATTCGAGGCCGTATTGACATTAAGCCATATCTCAAGTCACTTCTGCCCTGTTTGTCTTCTTAAGGACCTTGAGTTTAATATCTATCGATAAATAAAGGAAAAGGAAACTCGAGATAAAAGCACTCATACACCTCTGATAAACATTAACAAGAGGACTCATTAATTTTCTGCAACATTTAGTCAACGTTTTGCAGTGATTTGGGTTCTAGTTTCGTAGAATGTATGTCTTGTGACGGGTGAAACTTCATGTGTGCTTCGTTAAATTAGTGACATCCGAGGGGTAGTTTTTAGTGAGTATTCTAAACATCAAATAGTCACTAATAGGATAGAATATATTATATTTCCTGAAGAAACTGACAGGAGTTGCTCCCCAAAATTGTTTAAAACATTAACTTATATTAGCGACGATTTTAACCTGTTCAGGTTCATCTGGCATCTACTTAAAATAAAATTTAAATGAAACGTATGGAGTAAGCATGTCCTATGACACTAATAACAATACAAATATAATAATAATACAACGTTTATTAACATCTGCACAAATAATAAAGTACAATGGTTAGTCATGATAATTAAAGACCTTTTTATGATTTCACATAATGAAATTACAGTAAAAATAATACATACTTAAATTAAATTAAAAAATAAAACAAAAATCATAGGTAAAAGAAAAAAAAATAATAATAATAATAATAAATAGGGTGGCAACCTGTAGATAGCCCGGCGCTAATTGCCAACTAATTGATGCACCGTTAAAAACGAAAAAAATAAAAATACAATATATTAGGTACCTTATATTAAGATTTATTAAGCACTATTGAAATTATAAATTTCATTTTAAGGTCTATAAATGTTAAATTGTTATGTTTATTTATTATGGTTCACTGTCAAAATTCACCCCCCCCCCCACGATCTATGGGTTCTGAAACGAAAAGTTTTCTACTCGGGACTTCCGGATTGCGTCATTATGTCAATAAGCGGGTTTCATCCCTATGGAAGGCGGGAGGAACCATTTTAAAACTATGAATAAAAATATTATAATGGAATTGAATACTTAAAAATAATATTAATTGTATAATAATTAAGAGAATTCAGCTTCTTGAGACGTATTCAGATAAAGCTCACCTTAGGTTGGTAATTCGTTACAAGTGAGGCATATATACTTATGTGCAATGATTAAGCAGGATAAACATTATTTGAATCCTATTTCCCAGGAAATTTGCTCATTAGTTACATTAAAATTGACCAGATATGACATTCAAAGAAACTGCACCTTCATATCTCGAGAACGTGTGCAAAAACGGCTGGGTTGTGATCCAAATAGATACACTTGGCACTGGAAGAAAACTAACCATCAAAACTTATATATAAATTTAAAACATGTGCTATTTTTGTAACGAAATTACATTAAAACTTAAATAGCAGTGTTCTACAACTTCCACAAAGGGTGTAGTTGCTAGAACCGAATGGCTGTCAGTCTAACGGTTAACATGTGTACACAAGTTTACTTTTCTTATCAAGGTTTTATCATTATCTATTATTTTATCTTGTCGAAGGTAATATGTACACAATACATGACGCTATTGCAAGCATTTCCGTGTGTAACGAAATTGCAATTGTTAGTAATGCTTTGAAGATTCAGCAGACTTGCCTTAAATATATATATATATATATATATATATATATATATATATATATATATACATATATACACACACATATATATATACACACATATATCTTTTTTTTTACGGCGCATCGACATCTAGGCCATTAGCGCCGACATCCGGGGTGCAGCTAGGTTACAACGCTAGGTCAAATGTCATGTTTTAGAACTCATAGATAACGAAAATAACGATGGTCCAAGTATATATATATATATATTATATGCTACAGGACCTGTGTTCAAATTCCCGTCCCTAGGCCAACTCAGCCTTTAATGAGTACCTGTAAAGTGGAAATTGAGGCGGTCAGATCATAGTACTGACCACACTATCTCCTGAGAGAGAGAGAGAGAGAGAGAGAGAGAGAGAGAGAGAGATGTTGCCGCGACCCCATGCCCTAGACCTAGCACGAACATCCTGACGTCCTGACCCCTGAATCTCCCATCTACCGTTCACTTTCTATCTCTTCCCAGGTCATTCCCTCCATCTAGTCACAGCCTTTCGAATTCTATATTCGCTCTCGTTCAGGACACATTTAGTTCTTGGTGTAGAACAGAAATTCGGGCATCCTTCGCGCTTACTAAAGGTGTACCGTATAGGCGGGCAATAGTAACAAAACCCAATGGTTGAGATATCGCAAAATTTCTAAGTACCAAAGTTGTTGGTCTCATTAAATCCACTTTTAAGACATAAGTGTTCTCTAAGTTCGATGTTCCCTCTTTACGCTACAATATTTAATATATTTTTCGCGTGTTACTTCCCTGATGCGACTGACATCAGAAAGCTATCCGGAAATGCTGAATAGTAAATTTCACGAACAGAAACCATAGATCACGAAAATAACGGTGGTTCAAATTTATATATATATACCCAACAAGATTTTTTGTGCCAAATTTCATTAAGATCGCTCCATTTTTGTTCTCTCTCTAGCTAGCTCAAAAATTGATCGATCCTAATGAAATTGGTTAAAAACAATTATTTTGTTTTTTGCATGGTTTATGGGCGAAATTCCCACGATAAGAAAGTAACGCTTCCGTCTTTGTGTTACTGGACTTTCAGGTACACGTTTTATAAGTAATTGGATGTGGGCAGTCCAATGAAACATCTTCCAAAGGTCATGTCTATGAGAGGAAAAAAAGAAATAGAAACCAGTGTTGGGCATTATTCGAATAAAGTATTATTCGAATGATTATTCAAATACATTTTTAGTGAATGATGAATAATTCACTGAATTTTCTTATTCACACAGTACATCATGAATTATTCACAGAATTATTCGTTATTCATCATTCATTATTCATCATTCGTTATTATTTATTTCTAGTTGGTCTACTGATTAATCCTACTCAAACACACATATATACATATTTCCGGCTGCCAACATCATAATACATTTAAACAGATTTATTCACTATTCACTAAAATATGTTTATTCTGATTGATCATTCGAATAATTTGTGAATAAAACATAAACTTCATTCAAAGAATAACGAATAATGAATAAAAGTAATTATTCTTCATTCGTAAATAAAATAATACATTTATTCATTAATCGTTATTCATCATTCTGAATAATTTTTGCCCAACACTGATAGAAACCTAGGTTTAAAAAAAAACAGATTTATTCATTATTCATTATGCTGAATGATTTTGGCCCAACACTGATAGAAACCTAAGTTTAAAAAAAAACAGATTTATTCATTATTCATCATTCTGAATAATTTTTGCCCAACACTGATAGAAACCTAGGTTTAAAAAAAAAAAACAGATTTATTCATTGTGCTGAATGATTTTGGCCCAACACTGATAGAAACCTAGGTTTTAAAAAAACAGATTTATTCATTATTCATCATTCTGAATAATTTTTGCCCAACACTGATAGAAACCTAGGTTTAAAAAAAAACAGATTTATTCATTATTCATCATTCTGAATAATTTTTGCCCAACACTGATAGAAACCTAGGTTTAAAAAAAAAACAGATTTATTCATTATGCTGAATGATTTTGGCCCAACACTGATAGAAACTTAGGTTTAAAAAAAAAACAGATTTATTCATTATTCATTATGCTGAATGATTTTTGACCAACACTGATAGAAACCTAGGTTTAAAAAAAAAACAGATTTATTCATTATTCATCATTCTGAATAATTTTGGCCCAACACTGATAGAAACCTAGGTTTAAAAAAAAAACAGATTTATTCATTATTCATTATGCTGAATGATTTTTGACCAACACTGATAGAAACCTAGGTTTTAAAAAAAAACAGATTTATTCATTATGCTGAATGATTTTTGCCAAACACTGATAGAAACCTAGGTTAAAAAAACAAACAAATTTATTAATTATTCATTATGCTGAATGATTTTTGCCCAACACTGATAGAAACCTAGGTTAAAAAAAAAAACAGATTTATTCATTATGCTGAATGATTTTTGCCCAACACTGATAGAAACCTAGGTTAAAAAAAAACAGATTTATTCATTATGCTGAATGATTTTTGCCCAACACTGATAGAAACCTAGGTTAAAAAAAAAACAGATTTATTAATTATTCATTATGCTGAATGATTTTTGCCAAACAATGCTGTCAGATACCTAGATATCATGAAATAGTATATTTAAACATCAGATAATATTAATATCAAGTTATACCTTCAAGCAATTACTAGGAGTCAGACAGAAAAAACACAAAATCAAGAGGTATGGCATACAACATCGAGTTTTATTGCATGGAGTATGAATTAAAATATCTTGATTTTATTCTGCTACTGTCTGATACCTAGATTTCATGAAATAACTTGAAGTTGCTTGAAGGTATAACTTGATATTAATATTATCTAAGGTTTGAATACATTACTTCATGATATCTAGGTATCAGACAGTAGCAGAACCAAGTCAAGGTATTTAAATTCATAACATAGTGATCCATGTTGTATGCCAATTCTCTTGATTTTATGTTTCTACTGTCTGACACCTTGAATTACTTAAAACTGCTTGAAGGTATGACTTGATATTAATATTATCTTGTTGTATTTTGTTGGAATACCAAACCATAAAATAAAATACTGCCATAAAATACCATGCCGACCTAAATAACATTCTGATGTAACTCAAAAAGAATCATACTTGGACATCGTGGATGTACCAAACCTCTCCCAAACTGTAAATGTAAAACTCTGACATTAGATTCGAATAATGTCCTTTGTAAATGTCAATGTTCGTTGCTCCTCTGAAAATACAATTGGTAAATCTGAAGGAGAGCGTCTTCAGCACCGATTTTCTTCAAAGTTTGCACTATAACGTATTTTGATGCACTAAACACGAATCCGTCGAAAAAAAAACCCGCTCTTAACTAGGAAAGAAGTCATTAAGCACTAAAGATCACTGTTATGGAGGTTATAAAAGACGGGGTAAACAGCTTATATGTAAACACGCGCATGCGCAATAGTCCTTAATGACGAAGTGTAATTGAAATTTAGACTCACCTCTGGTAGCTTACTTTGTCGTAAACTGTCGCTTTTGGGCATACGTGCTATGCGTTTCCGCTCGCTCCGCTCGCTCAAGAAAACATCAAAACCCCTAGTCAATCCAACTCGCAGAAATGTAAAGAATTCTATGCCCAAAAGTCGTCCAAGGCATTCTTCTAATCCTTCTAGACATCTTCAGACGCGATGTTTGGTGGATATTTTCCGCAATCGAGAGAATTACTCAAAACTTTGTTTTGTATTAAAATTTTGAGTAATTCTTGTCGATTGTGGACAAGAATTATGAAGTCGTGTAACTTCATTTTTAACTTGCTACAAAAAACTGCAATAACGATAACAATAAAAACCTAATTACAGCTTAGAGGGAATTAGAGAAGCTTAGAATGAACAAATCATAAAGGCATTAGCTAATTATTAAGGGATTTCTGTTATATAATACTTTTCAGGAGCGAAACAAGAAATTTGAAGAATGTTTCATTGTTTAAAAAAATGTTTCTGAATAAATAAGAGTTGGTAAATTTTAATAATTGATAGTTAATTTCAATTACACTTCTTCATTAAGGACTATTGCGCATGCGCGAGTTTACAAGTACGTTGTTTATGCGATCGTTTGTAACCTTCATAACAGTGAACTTTTTTTTTTAAATAACTTCTTTCCTAGTTGAGAGCAGGTTTTTTTTTTTTTTTTTTTTTCAACGGATTCGTGTTTAGTGCATCAAAATACGTTATAGTGCAAACTTTGAAGAAAATCGTAGCTGAGGACGCTCTCCTTCAGATTTACCATGCAATGATTGACAAGTTATGTCCTACATACTCCCGCAGGACACTTGAAGGGGACATAATGTTCATCTGAATGTAATACTAACACATCATCAATAAAATATGTTCTGTAGCTATGTAATTTGAAGGAAAGGATCAATAGATTCTTGAATTAAATAGCAGGAGTTGCTCCCCAAAATTGTTTAAAACATTAACTTATATTTGCGACGTTTCGAACCTGTTTAGGTTCATCATCAGGCATCTACATAAAATAAAAGTAAAATGAAAAGTATGGAGTAAACATCTCCTATGACACTAATAACAATACAAATACATTAAATGAGGTTTACAATAATACGATGTCTTTTTTATAATACATCGTTTATTAACATCTGCACAAATAATAAAGTACATTGGTTAATCATGATAATTAAAGACATTTTTATGATTTCACATAATGATATTACCGTAAAAATAATAAATTAAATTAAAAAATAAAACAAAAATCATAGGCAAAAGAACAAAAAATAATAATACAATATATTAGGTACCTTATATTAAGTTTTTTAAGCTTTATTGTAATTATATATTTCATTTTAAGGTCCATAAATATTAAATTTGTATGTTTATTTATTCTGGTTCACTTTCAAAATTCCTAAGCGCCACAAGAGGAAACTGACAGTACGCTAAGCGTAAATGACACCCCGATCTACTCAACGTTCCCTCTGAGAAAACACTATTATCAATAAGATAGGTTATGATTACGGCTGTAATTATAGACAAAAAAGTGATTACAGTTGTAATTACAAAAAAATAATTGTAAACAGAGGTATAATCACAGAAACAGCTGTGATTATAGTCGTATTTCCAGAAAAATGTTGTGATTACGAGTGCAATTGTAACCAAAGATGTGATTACAAGTGTAATCGTAATCACTCTTGTAAATACGATTATAATCATAATCGAAGGTTCTGTGATTATAATCGAAATCGAAATCATATCTACAAGTTCTGTGATTATAATCGTAATCGTAATCATATCTCCAGGTTCTGTGATTATAATCGTAACCACATCTCCAGGTTTTGTCATTTTAATCGTAATCATATCTCCAGGTTCTGTGATTATATTCGTAACCGTAATGATATCTCCAGGTTCTGTGATTATAATCGTAACCATATCTCCAGGTTTTGTGATTTTAATCGTAATCATATCTCCAGGTTCTGTGATTATATTTGTAACCGTAATCACATTTCTAAAGCCTGAGATTATAATCATAATTATGATTATGATTATGCCCAACTCAGCACTGCTGAAACATAGGTTTCAAAAATACCGATGTTTCAAATTTGTATGTGTGTTCGCTCTCTAGCTGGCCAAAATATGGCCCGATTTTGATGAGATATGGTAAAAAAAAATACTTTGTCTAAACACCGATTCCTAGGCAACAGCTCAGACTACGAGTTTGTACTTAGTTATCAGTCAATTTGTTAATCATGTGTCTGGTTCACCAAAGCAAACACCAACAAGAAGCAAATACGGTGTATTCCCTACAGCCTACAGCTACTTCCTGACAGCCGATGCATATTATCTTGACTAAGTGGTCAAATAACACGCACATAATTGACATGATGCGCGGGGTTATGTCAATTGTCCCAATTAGTTTGCATTGCTAGCAATTAACGTTGTTAACCATTTCCCTTTTTAATTACACAAACATTAAGTCCCACATTAGCTGTTATTGTTTGCGAAAAACATACTATTCATTCAATATTCATCAGGAATGGACTGTTATTTATTTCTTTAATGGATCCTATAGTAAGAGGGAGAAAAGTCCGACCCGCAGGAAATGCATCGACTTAGCGCGGTTCCGTTCTTATCCCTGGTGTAATTTGGAAAGATTAAAATAGAAACAGTCATTATTTTCGTTCGACCTTTCTTGAAATGGTTTTATGGTCTTACCTGGATGGGTCGGCCAACCCCACAAAGGCGCCCGCATAAAGGCAGTTGAAAATAGTCACAATCCGTCTTCGAATGTCTCTCTTGGAAAGCTATATTTCTAACAATACTTTTTTTTTCTTATTTTATTTAACCTGTTTTATTGTCAAATACATTATCCAACTATAAGCAATTAAAAAATAACAAGGTATGAAAACAGACAAAAATAATAAACGAAATCAATTACTTATTTCTCCGATTGACGTCGCCCAATCAAAACTTTCCTTCAGAACTTTTTTTTGTAGAGAATTTAGTAAGCTTTCGAATGGTCACCTTCCACTTACCACGATTTCCTAACAGTTTTCGAGATATTAAGGAAAATATAAGAAGTTTTCATGTCTGTTAATCAAATGTTTTATTCTAATCCTTCCTTAACTCCAAACGTAACCAAAATTGAAATATTTTAGTTTGGATGAATTTCCAGATTGATGTATATGTATATATATATACATTTGTCTGCTCGCCAAAACGAGAAAATCGCCAAAGGACTCTTAGACTTAGTTTTTCGATTCCCCATCGATATACGACATCTGTCGGTTTAAGACTGCATATAGATATCAGGGAATTCGGATGTACCGATTAGAAATGCCCATGTTTTAAACTCGATGCTTGGTGTTCTACTGTGCCAGGCTTGAAATGATGTATATCTTATGATCTAGATCAACATCAAAGAATCCTCTTCATAGTATTCTTTACTTCCTCTGTATCGATCCAACCGAAATAGATAATAGGTATCTTGACTTCCGTTGATATATCAAACGAATATATTCTGCCAATGGTCGCTTTTATTATAGTATGTCCATTCCTTTATCTTCATTTCTCTGATATTCACTGCTTTGTAGTCCTATAGATTGCTTCCCTCGGCTCCACTCTAATTTCAAACAAGTATGGAAGAAGAAGAAGAAGAAATAGTTGTATTTGTGAATGATTCACATTACATAGTAGAGGTTATAGTGTCTTCATACAAAAATATATTCTCTATATTAAAAAAATATTTGTATATTAAGAATGTATTTTTTATTGAACTAGCTAAATACCCGTGCTTCGTCTCGGCAGATAAGTAGTTACTTTATTGCATTTAATAATGTATCACCAAAATTAACGCGACTACATAATTTTGTGCAGTTTATTATAGCACGGTTCCCGTCATACTATATGTTATACATCAATTGATAAGTAATCAAAGTATCATGTTTCTTGACATTGGGGCGCTCCGGACCAGTGTAAAGAAACAGATAACGTAGAGATAACCCGTTATCTATAGGTTAGCAGTAACAGCAGTCTATAATATTCGCTGTCTATAATAAACAAGCTGAATACCCGTGCTTCGTCACGGCAGATAAGTAGTTATTTTATTGCGTTAAATAATGTTTCATTAAAATTACGTTACTATACAATTCTGTGCAGTTTATTACAGCACGGTTCCCGTCATACTATATTTTATTCAATGGGCGTTAAAATTTAAAAGTTTTTGTTTCCAAGAAGTCATATGGTAACACCCAATATATTTTCGAGTATTACCAAGGTTATAGGCGAGGAGGCTGTGCAAGGGTTCCGGATATTATTACCTCGCCTGGAAAACCTAAGGATATGTTATACATCACGATTTGACCGGGACTGTCCCGGTATTTTGCAATTGTTTCGGTGTCCCGCCCAGTTTTATCAATGTCCCGGAATAGGCTGTAAGATGTAAAAAGTAATGAATTCATGTTTATAAGAATCTGTTTTAAATCGGTTACTTTTCTACAATTAACATTTTTACTACTGCTCACAGTGTCAAAGAAATCAGAAGTAATCTAACTGTAAAACGCTGGAACTACCTGCACAGCGCTGCCAGCTGCCAGACACTACTATTTGGCTGAGAAATTTTTTTAAGAAAATCAAGTAGCAAAAAAAGTTCCGTTCTTATTTTTAAGGTTTGGGTAGACTAACAGTTCAGGATTCCCCCTTCCCGTTACTTGCTAGGCTGTTTGTACTATTTTTATTCCCAACCCCCCCTGGTATGCCTATCCCATATTAATGTGTCTCGGTTTAACTCTCCAATAATATGGCAAGCCTATCTGACGGGGACAGGCAGAAAAGAAACGCAATTAAAACTCTATGAGGGACAGTTAATTTCTAGTAATGTAAGGTCTGCCATCATAGTTGAAATTAACCTCAATTAGAAATTAAACTATGAGATAGATAATGTAAGGTAACAGCTGTTCTTTATCGTCCTAGCAGCGCAGGCTGCCTAGGCTTGCCTTCTCTAACCAACTCAAACTTTAAACCCCCTAAAAATGCTTAAAAATATGAATATCAAAAAATCCTTTCTTAGAGAGCGCCTACGTTATATAGGGAGTGTCCATGCAAAATTTCAAAATTTTCTGTCGAGGGGTTTGGGCTGGGCGTTGATAGATGAGTGAGTGAGTGAGTGAGTGAGTGGTATTTGACAAATATATAGTAGATGTACGTTAAAATCTATGTTTCCATGATTTCGTTTGGAAACACCCATTATATTTGCGAGCATTACCAAGAAGTGCTCCAACAGTGAGGAGGCTGTACAAGGGTACCATTACCAGGTATAGCGTAAATTCTATGAGGGGCAAAATCGCAGTTTATTTCTGGTAATTCAAGGTCTGCCATCATAGTTGAAATGAAGCTCAAAAAGAAATAATATTAAGAAATAAATACAATACGGTAACAGCTGACCTGTTATCGTCCTAGCAACGCTTGCTACCTGGGCGTGCCTGCTCTCTAACCAACTAAAAATTTTAACCACTCTAAAAATACTTAAAAATCTGAACATCAAATTTTTCTGCCAAGTGGTTTGGGCTGGACGGCCAACACTCGCTAAAATAAATAGAATTCTATTAATTTTAGCGAGTTGGATTGACTAGAGTTTTGATATTTTTGAGCGAGCGGAAACGCATAGCATATATGGGCGTATATTTATTTAATATTTATATTTATTTAATGTGAAATAAATATTCGCATTAAATTCAGGGATTTCTGTTATAAAATACTTCTCAACAGCGAAACAAAATATCGATGGCCTAGAATGAAAACCTCGTATCTCAAAAATAAAAATAATTAACTTTTATACCTAATTAGATGGATATTATGGTTACTGAGAAAGCTACAAGGTTGGCTTCTTCGTCGATATAGTCCAGGGCGAGTAAGATAGAGTATTTTTGACACTCAAAGATTGTCAAGTAGAATCTTATCCGTCTAATAACGTATAAAAGTTATTAAAGTTTTTTTTAGATACGAGGTTTTCATTCTAGGCCATCGATATGTGATGAATGTTTCATTATTTAAAAAAATGTTTCTGAATAAATAACTGCTGGTAAATTTAAATAATTTATGGCAAATTTCAATAAGATTTCTTTATTACGGACTTTTTCATACCCGCGAATGCGTATGTTTACGAATACGTTGTTTACGCCAACCTCCATAATAGTGAACTTTAGTACTTAATAACTTTTTTCCTAGTTGAGAGCGACTTTTTTTTTTAACGGATTCGTGTTTAGTGCATCAAAATACGTTATAGTGCAAAATTTGAAAATAATCGGTTCGGAGGACGCTAAACTTCAGTATTACCAAAACCTTGAAAATAAATTAAATAAGATCACTTAGTTCAGAAAAGACAATTTTTTTAGGAGTAATGGCGTTTTTTAGTTGGGTACCTATTCCAAGTTCTAGATTCTAGCCCCTCCCCCCACCCCGAAATTATGTTTTATATACGCCCATGCATAGATGGATGATAGAGCCTTAGATATGATATAAATTTACATAGATAGATGATAGAGCCTCAGATATGATATAAATTTACATAGATGGATGATAGAGCCTTAGATATGATATAAATTTACATAGATGGATGATAGAGCCTTAGATATGATATAAATTTACATAGATGGATGATAGAGCCTCAGATATGATATAAATTTACATAGATGGATGATAGAGCCTCAGATATGATATAAATTTACATAGATGGATGATAGAGCCTTAGATATGATATAAATTTACATAGATGGATGATAGAGCCTCAGATATGATATAAATTTACATAGATGGATGATAGAGCCTCAGATATGATATAAATTTACATAGATGGATGATAGAGCCTTAGATATGATATAAATTTACATAGATGGATGATAGAGCCTTAGATATGATATAAATTTACAAAGATGGATGATAGAGCCTCAGATATGATATAAATTTACATAGATGGATGATAGAGCCTTAGATATGATATAAATTTACATAGATGGATGATAGAGCCTTAGATATGATATAAATTTACATAGATGGATGATAGAGCCTTAGATATGATATAAATTTACATAGATGGATGATAGAGCCTCAGATATGATATAAATTTACATAGATGGATGATAGAGCCTTAGATATGATATAAATTTACATAGATGGAAGATAGAGCCTTAGATATGATATAAATTTACATAGATGGATGATAGAGCCTTAGATATGATATAAATTTACAAAGATAGATGATAGAGCCTCAGATATGATATAAATTTACATAGATGGATGATAGAGCCTTAGATATGATATAAATTTACATAGATGGATGATAGAGCCTTAGGTATGATATAAATTTACATAGATGGATGATAGAGCCTTAGGTATGATATACATTTACATAGATGGATGATAGAGCCTTAGATATGATCTAAATTTACATAGATAGATGATAATGAGGTATGTATAGAGAGGAATCTAAGGAGTACAAGAAGCTGTATTGTATTGAGTAAGGCTTGAAGCACTAGTGAATATCCGAGGGGAAGACTTGTATCGGATTACACCAGCTGGTCTTACTCTCTTTACGTTCACCAAACAACAAGTACCAAGCTACACTCACATATCGCCTTAGTATTTCTAAAGCGACACAACTCAAAAATCGGTTTTGTTCACACCGTCATAGTTGTGACTAGGTACCGGATTTTTAGGATAAAATAAGCACCCGATTAGGTTTTTGCAACAGGCAATAGGTGTTTTTAGATTTTTATTTAAAAATCCATTTTAGGTTTTTTTAGGTGATAAAAATGTTTTGAATAGGCCCAAAAATAGGCCTTTTTAGGCTTTTTATTTAAAAATCAATTTTAGGTTTTTTTAGGCGATAAAAATGTTTCAATAGGTTCGAAAAATAAGTTCAACTAATTATAATTTATCATTAATAATTTTGATTAATTTATAATTTTTTAATTAATATGTATATATAGTGACATAAAAATAAACAACAAATAACATTATTTTATAGAATAGTATATTGAGAAGGAATAAAAATATGAAGCAAATAAAAATAAAACGAAAATACGAGTTATTATTTTTAAAAAAGAATAAGTAGTCGAAATATTCAACAAAATATTTATTTAAAAAAAACCGAATGAAATTTATTTAAATAAAATACATATTAGATATAAAGCAATGTTTAAAAAAAAAAGAAAAATAAATTAAATTATTTAATAAAACATACATTAATAAAAAAAATAAGAACTTAAAACAAAACAATTAAAAAAATATGTAAAGGGCATTTTTAAGTTTCTCTGCTAAAGAGTTCCAACTTCTAAGGAACATCAGGAAGAATTTCACTGCCTGCAGAAAGGTACTTAACTATGTTAAAAACCAAATAATTAAATCTTGGGAAAATTTAAAAGGGAAAATGTGAAACTAAAATAGGTATTACCCCTTGTTACATTAAACTACCACATAGCCTAGGTTTTCGACGGCGAAATTCTTTCCGTTGTCTTAGAGAACTGTTTTAAAACCAGAGAAAGATAAAGATGCGCCCGTTTACAAGACGACATAGAGGAGTATTTCATCGCACCTTTTAGCTCCAGTGTGTACGATTCCAATTTTCCAATGAGATTTGGAAGATCTGAGAAATGTGTTCTTAGGAATGCGAATGCACCACGAATCTCGTTGGTCTGGAGGAACATCGAAGCCTTAGAAATTGCAGCTACTTCATTCATATCCAAAGCGTCAACAACTGTTTTTATTTTTTTTTTTCTTTGATTGAGGAAATGAGTTCATTGAATTGTATTTTCTATTTTAAAGATTAGGTCTGTCTAGGTCATTACATCGTTATTTAGGTGATTTCAGGTGATATCATCCTGAATAGGTTTTTTTAGGTTCTCCCAAATTTTTATGAATGATACTACAAGACGCGAATCATATAAAAAACCGATCAATATCATGTTTAGGAGAAAGGAAAAAGATAGGTGAAAACCTAAGAATCCGGTCCCCAGTTATGACTATGAAAGACATGGTAAATATATCTTTATCAACCATCAAAACTTTATGTACATAGCTTCAGAGCTTGTACACCAGAGGGCACTTGTGTTACCCTTCCAGTCTTAATCCTAAGGAGGAATATATATATATATATATATATATATATATATATATATATACATACATATATATATATATATATATATATATATATATATATATTAGTTTATTTTTTTAGTATAACCACCGAGTGATTGGGTTACTTGAAACAAATCGTGATGTTCTCTTACACTGTACACGAGTATGTTGGCCCTATTGGAAAGAATGATGTAAGTTGATTTACTATATTAAATCTCTTACACTGTACACGAGTATGTTGGCCCTATTGGAAAGAATGATGTAAGTTGATTTACTATATTAAATCTCTTACACCGTACACGAGTATGTTGGCCCTATTGGAAAGAATGATGTAAGTTGATTTACTATATTAAATCTCTTACACTGTACACGAGTATGTTGGCCCTATTGGAAAGAATGATGTAAGTTGATTTACTATATTAAATCTCTTACACTGTACACGAGTATGTTGGCCCTATTGGAAAGAATGATGTAAGTTGATTTACTATATTAAATCTCTTACACTGTACACGAGTATGTTGGCCCTATTGGAAAGAATGATGTAAGTTGATTTACTATATTAAATCTCTTACACTGTACACGAGTATGTTGGCCCTATTGGAAAGAATGATGTAAGTTGATTTACTATATTAAATCTTTCCGCTCTAATATTAATTTTAATCATGAGGAAATGTCAGGAGTCCAATGCTCCACTACTTAAAAAAAATCATCTAAATTTGCCTGGAGTGTAACACCATTGCCGAGCCGAAGGTTGCCGATGATCCACGAATCGGAAAGCACCCGACCCGAACACAGCCAGTCGGTGTCGGGACTGCGCGACGCGCGGACGGAACCTCCCCCCGGAAATCTGTTCCGGCTCAGTTCTCCGACTCCAAGGCGAGTACACTAATCAAATATAAACACCACTGGATGAATGCGGTATTTATAAATAAACCAGCCAGCCCTTGAACATTCCGTCATGTCCACGATTAGTTTCATCACACTCGCTTGACATTTGCCCCTATCCGAGATTTTAAAGCCGGCTGTAGAGAATATATTTATATATTTCAAAAATTAAATAAGATATTTTATGTCTCATAAACTGTCATTTAAAAAAATTCCGTCACGCAGGAGCTTCATAACTAAGCACTTTCCTCAGAATTGGGTAGTGTCGAGTGCATTCCGCTTAAAATAACCTATATAGATAAATAAAATAAAAACATAAATTGTTCTACTCTTTTGCATTTTTTATGAGCAGCTGTTTCAAATATTAATTTTGTAATTAATTTCCTTCCAGAGTTTTGTGTATGCGGGGTACTACACTACGTAATAAATACACAAAGCTTCACATTTCATCTATTGATCTTGATGAGTTTCGCGAACCTACGTTTGGCGGACAATTCAATTCAAACATAGTACAAAGTAACACCTCCCCCCCCCCTTCCGATATACCAATTTAGTTCATTTTCATATCAGTTCTTTCTTATTAGATACCCAGGACGTATAAAGAGTTTCGTTACAATACAACAGAAATTACGACCGGTATAAGGAAATTAGTAATTTCTGTCCGGAGTAAACCCCCCCCCCTTCTAGTCAACCGATTTAGTTTATTTTTATAAACTAAATTTTTCTCTTCAGTTGACCACAACGAATACCGAGTTTCGTTAAAATGTAACAAATATTATGGCTAATATTGGCAAATAACTACTTTGGCTCCGGAGTAAACCCCCCCCCCTCCACACAGACCGATTTTGTTGGTTAACGAACTCGTTCAATCGTTTGATGGAAGAATACTACATTCCAAGTTTCATGGCGAAAAAACAAAAACTCTGGCGTGTATCGTGTTAACGGACAAATATATATGTTATCAACCGGACAAATATATATGTTATATGTGTTATATATATATATATATATATATATATATATATATATAAATTTTAACTGGGGTCATTTTCGGTGTCTACTAGGTAGGATCGGTAAAGATTCTAAGAAATTTTTCAAAAATTCCTTCATGAGTGCAACCTCAATAGCTACTTTCCTTCGGAGGAAAGTGCTAAAAAGCTAGTTATTAAAAATGCCTCGAGGATATTCTATATCTTCTTGGAGAAATGTAGCTGGATGTGGGGTAGCATTGACTCCATTGGATGAATTAACTTAGGTTAATTCGATCATGAACCAATATGAAGGCCGCAAGAGCAATTGGCAACCCACCTGCCGGTGTTCATGTTTAAAACAAATGTTAATTTAATGGAGTTAAAAAAAAAAAACAATAATCTATTAATACGTTTGGTAAATAGTGACAAGACCCGTTGAAAAAAAAATAACTGTTTTGAAGATTTAAGCACTTATTTCTTGGATTGACATTTCCCCATCGAAAATTACACCTACTCCTTTTTTGTAGGGACTTTAGTAAGCTTTGGAATGGTCACCTCCCACTTACCACGATTTCCCTGCCGTTTTCGAGATATTTTAGAAAATATATGAAAATTTACTTGAAAACGTAAGCATTCCGATTTTCTTTTCGCTAATTTCACTCCAAAGGCCATGTCTTGGTAGACGGTTTCGGACGGAATGATGGGTCATGAGGTCAACCTTATAAGCGGGTTTCTTCCCTATGGAAAGAGGGAGGAACCGCGCTAAAACGTTGGAACATTTTAAGGTGGTGTAAATCCTGAAATAAATATTTCAAGAACAACCTTGATCATCCAAACCTGTCATGACAAAGAAACGACAACGTTATCGCAAAAGATATGACGAACATTTCAATTGTCTCACCAAGAATGGTAATTTTATCAGTCAATGTGACACATACAATATTACAGCTCATTTCCTAGTCATTAACTATCAATTATCTGCAAATGAATCTACACCAATAAAATAGATAGCCTGTAATAAAACTACTTCAAGCAGCAAATAAAAGTCTGTTATTATCCCTATAATAAAACTGAAAACTGAATAAAATTAGGAGTTCTTAACATATTCATGGCCAATAAATTTATATTCATTGTGAATTGAGCATAAGCATATTCTCCGGGAAAATTATTATTACGAAAATTCATTAGGATTTGAAATTAATTTAAAATGTCTTACTATACTTAAATTTAAATATAGTTGATTAATGTAAAATTTCAGAATGTATTTAAAGTCAAACATATACTAACTAGCTTTAGACCAGCACATGTCTTGTATTTTGTTTCTATTTATTTCTCAGTTGGTAGGAAAAGAAAAGGTTGATTGGATCGCAAAAAGATTTATTTTTCTCAAAATTTTAGTTTCAGTTTGTTTAGAAATTGTAGTTGGTCAGTATTTTTCTAATTCATTGTTTAAAGCTTAATGTTTTATTAGTCTTTCTACTTTTTATCGTGTCAGTGTTTTATTATTTATGTCGCCTTCAAGTCTGATCATTATTTGGAATGCCCTTCTGTCCTTGTCAGATTCTTATTAATTTCAAGTCTAACTAATGTTGCCGTCGCCTTACATACATAGGTAAATAATAGACATGTAGATAAAAATGTTAAGATGCGTCTTAATGTTTCTTAAATCATCAAATATATGTTCTCCTACCGAGACCTATATCTCAGAAAATAGTCAATGTAGAATTATGAAACTTTCCAATTTTAAGCACAATTATATTGGATCAAAGTCATGAGAGGGTAAATATCGTCTCTAGTACTTCATGTGATATACACACAGGGTGCGTAGGCCCGAACTTGGCCTGGCGCACTACCGTGCACCTAGATCCGTCACCAATTGTAGTTAGTCAGTATCCTTCTAATATATTGTAAAAAGCCTCTAATACTTCGTGTAGTATACACACAGTGTCCGTAGGCCCGAACTTGGCCTGGCGCACTACCGTGCACCTAGATCCGTCCCTAATTGTAGTTAGTCAGTATCCTTCTAATATATTGTACAAAGCCTCTAATACTTCGTGTAATATACACACAGTGTCCGTAGGCTCGAACTTGGCCTGGCGCACTACCGTGCACCTAAATCCGTCCCCAATTGTAGTTAGTCAGTATCCTTCTAATATATTGTATAAAGCCTCTAATACTTCGTGTAATATACACACAGTGTCCGTAGGCCCGAACTTGGCCTGGCGCACTACCGTGCACCTAGATCCGTCCCCAATTGTAGTTAGTCAGTATCCTTCTAATATATTGTATAAAGCCTCTAATACTTCTTGTAATATACACACAGTGTCCGTAGGCCCGAACTTGGCCTGGCGCACTACCGTGCACCTAGATCCGTCCCTAATTGTAGTTAGTCAGTATCCTTCTAATATATTGTACAAAGCCTCTAATACTTCGTGTAATATACACACAGTGTGCGTAGGCCCGAACTTGGCCTGGCGCACTGCTGAGCACCTAGATAAATGTTGCCACTATGTAAATGAAATATATATTTTATAATGTTTTTCTTAGGGCTCATCGCCATAGATGCGGAAAAAAAATATTAAAAAATAAACCCATTATATATGTCCCGGTGGTTCAAATTTGTGTATATATATATATATATATATATATATATATATATATATATTTATTTATGTATATATATATATATATTTATTTATGTATATATATATATATATATATATATATATATATATATATATATACATGTATATTTGTCTGTTCGCTCTGTAGCTCCCAGACGAATGGTCCGATTTCGATGAAATTTGGTACAAAAATCTTTCGTCTAATTTGAAAGGTCAAGTTCGTTAACCAGCAAAATCCGCCTACTGGAAGATGGCGTTTGGGGCGAAATTCGCGCAAAAAATCGTAACGCTTACGTTTTTGAGTTCATAAGCTTGTAAGTACTCGTTTTATATGCTTCCTGGGCTAGGAAAACGAATGAAACCATTTTCAAGGCGATAGCTTTAACCGTTTTTGAGAAAATTGGAAAAATAGTTTTTGAATACCGTTTTTGGTTTGGGTACTTAAAATCATGGGATTCAGTTGAAACATTTTCTGCATGTTCTACTTTCATCAAAACTAATATGTTGAAATTTTGGTTACGTTTGGAGTTAAGGAAGGGTTAGAATAAAATATTTTATTAACAGACATAAAAAGTTTTAGTAACTTTGTTTACTTTCCTTAATATCTTGAAAAAGGTTGAGAACCTTGGTAAACGGAAGGATACCATTAGAAAGCTTATTAAATGCTCTAAAAAAAAGGTTCTTATAAAAGTTTTGATTAGGCGATGTCAATCGGAGAAATAAGAGCTTAAAACTTTAAAGTAATTGATTTCGCTTATTCGAACTGTTCTTTTTGTCTGTTTTTTATTCCTTGTTATTTTTTAATTGCTTATAGTTGGATAATGTATTTGAAAATAAAACAGGTTAAGAAAAATAAGAAAAACAATTTAATGTTAGAGATATGAATTTCCAAGATATAGTTTTCAACTGCCTAGCGTCCTTCCTAGGGAGGGTTGTTTGTCTTTGATTTTGGTACTTAGAATTATGGGATACAGTTGAAACATTTCCTGCATGTTCGAATTTCATCAACACTAACATGTTAAAATTTTTGTTACGTTTAGAGTAAAGGAAGGGTTAGAATAAAATATTTTATTAACAGACAAAAAAAGTTTTGGTAACTTTGTATACTTTCGTTAGTATCTCGAAAACCGTTGACAATCGTGAAGCGGAAGATTACCAATCGAAAGCTTACTAAATGCTCTACAAAAAAGGTTCTGAAGAAAGTTTTAATTAGGCGATGTCAATCGAAGAAATAAGTGCTTAAAACTTTAAATTAATTGATTTCGTTTATTCGAATGGTTCTTTTTGTCTGTTTTATTCCTTGTTATTTTTTAATTGCTTATAGTTGGATAATGTATTTGACAATAAAACTGGTTAAGTAAAATAACAAAAACAATTTATTGTTAGAAATATAGATTTCCAGGATTCCAAGACCTTGTCACTAGCGGGTCCGTTTCTAGTGTTAGCTGACCCTTCCAGGTAAGATTGTAAATCATGACCTTTCAAGACTTTACTACACACAGGAATGACGTTAGTGACCTTAAGGGTTGACACGCCATTATAATAATTAATTTAAAAATAAAGACTGGTGGAACCAAAATAATAACTGCTTCTATTTTAATCTTTCCAAATTAGACTAGGGATATGAACGGAACCGAGTTAAGAGGATGCAGTTCCTGCGAGACGGACTTTTTATTTATTTGTTTTCGTTTTTATTGTAACGGAATCTGAATCCCTCAATCTTTCATATTTTGAGTGATTTTCCTCTAAATGGAAACATATTTATCTTAACAATGCCATTTGGACTTTAAATAAAAAAATCAATTTCCGATCACATCTCTCACAAATAAATTTGGAGGGCCCAGCCATCTGACATTTTCGTGTAAAAATTTGCATTTTGGCAACTGGTAGTCAAGCAAGAAAAAGGACAATGATCATATAAAAATGCTAAATCTCCTCGAAAAGACGAGGCCTTCATCCGAATGTTGATCATGAACCAGCTAAGCCAGTTCTTCACCTTGCACTTTGATTTTCGGGCACATCTGCACTTTCATCTTACAAATGTCTCCAGTTATTGGTAGTAGTCAATTCCGAGTCACTTCAAGTTTCTGTATTCCCGAAGTGTCTGCCTACCCATAATCAGAGCAAGAAGTATGTGCACTTAGTGAGGGAAGGATGGGACATCACCATTATCGTGTGAAATTACAGAATGCGTTCAGAATGGCTCCTTCACGCTAAAGAACATTTATCGGTTTTGACTTGGAAATTAGAAAAAAATTTGATTCAAATAAATTTGTTTCTAAAACAACGAGGTACCATTTTAAAGCTTATAAAATAATGCAACAAGCCAGGGGCAAACCTCTAAGTCCACAAATAGCTGATAAAGAAAATATTGAATAATTAACGAAAGCACGAATTCCAATAGTTCACCAATATAAGGCTTTTAATATAGCTCTTAATTCACATGGCAATATTTGAATAAAGGGTATTTCTTATTGGAAATTTAATGTAAATTTCAAAAATTTGGTCGTTATTTACGATACATTAATCAGAAATCCTGGAAACACAATTTTTTATTTATGAAACCAATAGTTTTGAAAATAGACAAAAGTTTGAATAGTTCTGCTCCATGTTGAGATCGGATGCTCGATTTCTACATCCCTTAGCGACAAATTACATGTAGAATAAACCCCTAAAGTTAAGACATCTCAATGCGGGACACCCTGTATATAGAGAAATGATTTTTTTTTTTTTTCAGCACCTTACTTCGCGTCCTCCACAGATATATATATATATATATATATATATATATATATATATATATATATATATATATATATGATTAATTGGTGAGACGGCTTCTCTGTCCAGCGGTGTTCTTCCTCTCCTTTCTGCAATATTTCGTCGGGTTCATATCCGACTTCTTCAGGCTGCTATGTGCCGTCCTCGGTGGTTGTCATTCCCTTAACAACCACCGAGGACGACACATAGCAGCCTGAAGAAGTCGGAGATGAACCCGAAGAAATATTGCAGAAAGGAGAGGAAGAACACCGCTGGAGAGAGAAGCCGTCTCACCAATCAATCATGTCAACCCCAGCGAAGTAACTTAAAACAAAACATATATATATATATATATATATATATATATATATATATATACATATACATATATATACACACATATATATATACACATATACACATATATGTGTGTTTTTGTGTGTGTGTCTTTGCTCGCTAAAAATGGTCCGATTTTGATAAAATGTGGTACATAAGCCTTTCGCTGATTTGAAAAGTGAAGTTCTTTAACCAGCAGAATCCGTATTCGCACGAAAAAAAGTCGTACGTTTTTGCGTTCATACACCTTTAGATACAATTTTATAAAGTAGGGAAAGAAATGTAATCATTTTTAAAGCGATTTCTTCAACCGCATTCGAGAAAAGTGGAAATAATTAGTACTTCTAATTTTCTCCCTTATGAACCTTATGAACAGCAGAAAATTTCGGGCTGCAGCCCCCTCCCTCTACAAAATTTTGATTTAATCAGAAAAATGTGTCATAAAACCTCAAAAATAAGATCTCTTAGTTCGGGAAAATATATATTTTTTAGTGTAATAGCGTTTTAGTATGCTCAATATTTCAAGTTCAAGATTGTTAGTATTCCATACCCCCCAAATCCCCGGTGCTTCCAGCTAACCCCCCCCCCCAATTTTTTTCTATACACGCCCCTCCCGTATCTGATCACCGCGCTAGTAACTAGGATTAGGTTGACTAGATTTTCTGGTTTCAGATTCTCTCCAAGTTTTCGATCTGATTCTTACTTCTCTAATCTGAAGCGTGGGCATCCGAAAAACACTTGCTCAGCAGTCCCATCTATTGGTGTTGTGTGTCGGCCGTAATTCCTCAAAAACCTAACATTATCACTTTATTTTATTGGGTAGTGATAATAAGTTATTCAATGCGCTGTGAAACAACTCCTAAGCTAAAAAGAAAATATGAATTTTGGCACTCATTGGTAACAGAAAGACTCATAGAACAGAGAGTTAATGTAAATATTCCCTCACTCGAACAAGAAAAAATACCATAATAACAAGAGCAGTCTTCTTAAAACAAAAACAAACAAAAAAATACGAAGAAAGCATAACTAGAGATGCATGTGCAGTATCAAAGATTATTTGATGTTATTAATAACCCTAAAGATTAGAAATGCCTTGAAACAAATATCTCTTTCAGACTGCAGTTCCCCTTTATTCGTCCGTGTTACATGTCCCTCCCAGATGTTCAGAAACGGATTTGTTTCTAGCTTTTTTCTACAACCACCTTATATATATATATATATATATATATATATATATATATATATATATATATATATATATCTGGGCGCTCTCTTCCTGCCAGACAAATGGTCCGATTTTGATGAAATTTGGTACAAAAATCGTTCGCCTAATTTAAGGTCAAGTTCGTTAACAGGCAAAATGCGTTCACCGGAAGAAGCTTTTTGGAGCGAAATTCGCGTGAAAAAAATCTTACGTTTTCGTGTTCAAATGCTTCCAGGTACTCCTTTTATAGGTTTCTTAAGGTAGAAAAACGAATGAAACCATTTTTAAAGCGATATCTGTAACCGTTTCCGAGAAACATTGAAACACCTACTTTTCCAAACTAATTTTCAGTTTGGGAATTCAGAAACGATTAAATCAATTGGAACTAGTTCCAGACGTTTGATATGCATTTAATCTAAGATAGAAAAATTTTGGTTCCGTTTGGAGTTAAGGAAGTACTAGAAATAAAACATTTCATTAACAGGCATGAAACGTTTCGGAATTTTCATACATTTCCTAAAATATATTGAATATTTTGGGAAATCGTGGTAAGTGGAAAGCAACTATTCAAAAGCTTACTAAATTATCTACAAAAAAGGTTCTGATGTAATGTTTGATGGGGTGATGACAATCGGAGAAATAAGGACTTGAAAATTCACAATTGTTAGTTTTGCTCTTTTGACGGATTTTTGTATCTGTTTACGTTTTAACTGGTTGTCGCTTATTAACATTGCATTTAACAGCAAAACGAGTATTTGACTAAAACAAGATAAGAATATGTGAAACATTGTTATAGTGTTTCCAAGAGCGAACGTTGAGATTGTGAGGGAAGTCGCCATGATACTGTCAGTTTCCTGTTGTGGCGCCTTAAATCTATTTTCTCTTCCAGATTTTATTTTATATTTTTCATGAAAGATCAAACCCCACCAATAACCGCTACTATTCCTTTACTAATAGCACTAGAGATATGAACGGAACCGCGCTAAGATGACGCAGTTCCTGCAAATCGGACTTTTTAAATATAACTTTGACCATTAAACATTTAAATCATTAACACCATGGAATGAAACAAATCTTAAAGACACAAATTCTTTCTTTATACGATTAATCAAGATAAACAGTTTAGAACTTTACTGAAGCTATTACCTCGAATTTATAACCTTTTCCAAGGCGAAGCTGTAATTAATTTTAATGAGCCATCTTCCTCCCTATTATAAACTCAGAGAGTGATTTTAATGCTTTAATCGTTTTGCAGAATAAACACACACAGGAATAACTCACTTCTTGATAAACAAGTAAACATGTTATGTTTGACGTTATTGCAGGAGAATCAACACTTCACGAGAGAACATTTCGTCAGATAAATACGAGCTGAAATGAAGAATTGCTTAGTTTTAGCGTGTTTTCATATAATGTTTGTATCTAGTTTGATTCGAAGAGCTTGGAATAGTCACACATAATAATTCATCTTCAATGGGATGGAACCAACAATTCAGAAAATTCAATATACACTTGACGTTTGAAACTTTCTTGCGGAAAATTCATTCAGGACAGACATCGCCTAAAAAAGTTTTATTTTTTATTTTTTTTCGTTTTTCTACGATAGAGAACCTGGAAGCCAACGAACGAAAAACCGTAACAAGATCGATTTTTTTTTTTTTTTGGCACGAATTTTGACCATAAAGCTTGTTGCGGTAGGCAGATTCTGTTGGTTAACGAACTTGACTTTTTAAATTAGACAAAGTATTTTTGCACTCAATTTCATCGAAATCAGACCATTTTTAAGTCTGTGAGAGAGCGAACAGACAAATATGTGTGCGTGTGTGTGTGTGTCTATATATATATTGATATTGATATTAATAAGGCATTCTCCAGCGGTAGGTTTTTCTGGGTGATGTTTCGCAGAAATCCCATTCTACTTCATCAGACCGTTGTCCATCGCCCAGAAAAACCTATACTAATTATATATATATAAAAAAAAAAAAAAAAAAAAAAAAATTCCCTGACTCCCTAAGGAAAGCACACCTTTCACCCGGAACATGGGATGAGTGGTTGTGCGTTGCAATAACATAGTAGGGCGCTGACGACCGTGAGGTTTTTCGCCCCATATTTTCTAAACAAACAAACAAACGTATATACTTCCAAATTTTGACCATTGTTCTATTCGTTATCTATGGGTTCTGAAACATGAAATTTTTCCGGATTGCGTCTTGAGTTCAACCTCATAGGGCTTCCTCCCTATGGAGAGAGGGAGAAACGCGCTAAAATACAATTTAGCCAAACGTAATAGAAAACTGTAGTCTAGTTAATAATAGTTGAAGAAAAAATCTAGTGAACACATTTACGCATGATGGCTTTCAATATCCGTAAAATATTGAGATCCTGAGTTTACTCGCTCTTGGGAAAATCGAAACGACATTTATACCTGAGATATCTCGGCCCTGGAGGTCCAGTGGCCGTGAGTGTTAAGGCGTGAGCACTTAACACTCCATGCCAAAGGTCGTGGGTTCGATTCCCATTATGGGGTGATGGCTTTTCTTTAGAAAAATCAGCCCTATCCTGGCTAGAAAAGGGTGGTGACTTATAGATAGCCCGTCCCATAATTCGTAGTTAATAATAATGGACGTTGGGGGCGAGGTTAGCTCAGTGGTAGAGCACTGGACTAATAAGCTGGAGGCCTGAGTTCAAATCCCGAGCAAGCACTAAAGATTTTTTCATCTGGTGTCTTCGTTCATGGGTTGAATTCGGCCTCCCTGACCGTCCCTAAGCCAACCCAGCCTTTAATAAATTTATGAATCGGTACCTTGGGTGCTAATGACTCTAGTAGTCGAAGCAGCCAAGGGGAAAATCAGGCGGCCGGAGCATAGTACTGACCACACTATCTCCCTAGTGTGCCGTATGGTCATGAATCAGATTCCTCTATAGTATCTGCCCCTCTGGGCCCTCGTGGCCTGTTACGGGACTGTTTTTTTTTTTTGTTTTTTTTAATAATGGACGTTAAAATTTAAATAGATAATAATATCTCGGCCGTGGTCCGTTAAGGGGTTAATATTTATTTTATACTGTCCCTCAAGAAGTGCGTTCTTTTTTGCCCACACGTCACACCTGTCAGTCATATTGGAGAATAGGGATGTGTTGAAAGTTGGAGGCTATGCGGAAACAGATGAACGCATTTCTCTCAGTGAATGCACCGCAAAGGTAGTTATGTCTTTACACACTGGCTGAGTGGTAGCCATTGTTTAGACTGATGCAAAGAAAAGTCCACCTTGTAGAAAGTGGAAGCGTAACAAATCGAAAGCTATGATTGGGAGACAGAAGTGAGAGGCGGTTACCACTTATCAATCCAATTCTTTTCTTAATACTAACATAGATGTTTAAAGTTCGTTAACTAACGAGCAAACTCAGAGCCAAATGTATAGTAAAAAAAAAAAAAAATCCCCGCCAAGGCGGTTATGTTACTCTCATTTCTGAAGAATGTGCTTAAAATAATCAATACAAGTAGGTACATAATCCTTGTACTTGTACGCTTTTAATTGTGAAAATGTGTCAAATTATGTTTTTAGGGTGACTGCGAAATGCACCTTTTCATTAACCATGACACTGCCATTGGCATCTACATTAATGACACCGTGGGGTAAATTTTACCCCATACTTTATACATAAAATAAATACATTTCAATTTTGCTTATTTATACAACAGCAAATATTATTAGTCCGAGAGCTGGCAACGCACTTTTCATGAAGTGTTTTATGCACCTTGAAATTTTGCTATAATATACCTCTTAGGTAGATAAGAAGGTATATATGTGTTTCCTGGACACACCTTGGTGCACCAGGTACTGCGCATAGGGGAAAGGTGCAAAACAATATTGCCCAAAAATAGAGTTTTATTTAGAAGGCAACCATCTTTAATGTAAAATTAAGACAATTTTACAATGAATAATAAATATGGCAGACAGTTTTAAGGGGTATAACACGTAAAAAAAAAAAAAAAAAAAAAAATAGTAATTGTTTTTATTCTAATATAAAATAAGAGTTTTATTTTCGCTGCCATTAAAACCGGAACAGCTGTACAAGATCATGTGAGCAAGAACCAATGAGAGCACAGAAAACAACAAACACTGCGCAGTCGTGTACTCTTACGGTTATGCGCAGTGTATTCCAGTCTATCATAAGCAACATTTATTTTCATGTTTTCTGATAATTAAACCCCACAAAAGTGTCTGCCCTTTTGTAATTATTTTCAAATATGTTTATTGAAGACGCTGTTTAAATCGTAGCGTGAATAAAGCACTTCATTAATTATTAAAAATAAAAACTAGGTACTTAGTTTTTTTTATTATTATCATTTTAACCCCCTTAAAAGTGCCTGCCTTATTTATTATAAATTTGAAAATTGCCTTAATTTGCCATTTATTTCATTAATAATAGTTGGCTTAAATAAAACTCTACTTTTAGGCAATATTGTTTTGCACCTTTCCCCTATGCGCAGTACCTGGTGTTCCAAGGTATGTCCAGGAAACACATACATACCTTCTTATCTACCCAAGAGGTATATTTTAGCAAAATTTCAGGGTGCATAAAACACTTCATGAATAGTGCGTTGCTGGCTCTCGGTCTATATGCAAACATTCAAAACAGTTCCATTAGGATTCGCAGTCTAAATCTCTGAGTCCATAACACATATTGGAGTTAATTGCCATAAACTTTAGCTCTCAAAAATGCGCAAAAATATATATTTATGGCAGATTGTGTACAAATAAGTATTTTGGACAAAATAAAAACTTATTTAAATGCTTTAAAATCACATATAACGCGCAGAATTACATCAAAAATTACGATTTAAGATCAGAAAAACAAGTCCTCCGCATATTAGTCTAGTTCTCCACCACTGAGCTAACCTCGCCCCCCTATCCAGTGAAACAATTCTCATAATCAGTATTATACCGAAAAGTAGTTATAGAGTGGTCCCGTGGAGGGAGAATCCCAACGAAGCCTCGATGGCGTAATCCTGAAGTTCTGGTTAGTAATAATGACGTTTTATGATTCAATGTTCCATGGGCGTATATAAGGGGGGGCTGCAGCCCCCCTCCCCGAAATTTTGATTTGATGATAAAAACTTGTAGTAAAACCCTTAAAAATAAATTAAATAAGATCACTTAGTTCATAAAAAATATTTTATTTTACGTGTAATAGCGTTTTAGTTGCCTAAAACTATTCCAAGCTCTAAATTTTTAGTATTCCATACCCCGGAAATGGTCTCAGCCCCCCCCCCCGAAATTTTCCCAGCCCCTCCCGAAATTATTTTCTATATACGCCCATGCAATGTTCAAGAGAAAGATGGTTCGTTGAAACTATAGTCCCTACCGTGTCAAACTACCGAATATGAAAAATCTCGTTTTACAGATTCGAAACTTTGCTTTGAATGCGGCTTGTCGCAAATTGTCTGAACTCTAACCCCTTTAGAATAGGCTTTAATGCTTTAATTAAAGTTTCGAATTAGACTACTTTTTTTTTTAATATTAGTTCGTCAATTGGTCGAATATGTTCGGTCGCTAGTTTCCTCCGATATTCATAGTCGATAGTTTGACATGGTAGGGACGATATATGAAACATCATTAGAAATTGCACAAGTGGAGATCATGGGCGTATATAAGGGGGGGCTGAGGGGCTGAAGCCCGCCCCCCCCCTGAAATTTTGAGTTAATCGGTAAAAATTTCATGAAATCCTTAAAAATGAATTCAATAAGATCATTTAGTTTATTAAAAATATTCCATTTTGGGAGTAATAGCGTTTTAGTTGGCTAAAACTCTTCCAAGATCCCAGCCCCCTCCGAAATTATTTTCTATATACGCCCATGGTGGAGGTGTTTACTGTGAAATCCTTAAGACAAATGGAAAAAAAAAACGAAGAGAAGGGGGAGAGTTGAAACGGACCCTAACAGAATGAGGGAGTGGGTTTTTGACTAAAATTAATTTCGTTTAGAGCCTTCTGCTCAAATTCAGGAACATAAATATGCTTTAGGTCCATCCGACAAACCTATGTAATGTACTGTATAACATAAAGTCTTCTTTTTCGTACATGGCCACCGCGCATGCGCGAACGCCAGCGGATACTTTTTTGTAACTTTTTTTTCAGTTTAGTCATAGCTAAAGCATATTGATGCTAAAATATTTAAATACAATAACATCCGTTCCCTAGTAATGACATTTGTTACGAAAATATTCTGTGTATTCGAAAGGTCTACTCCGTTCACCGGAACTTGTGTTTTGGGCGACATTCGCGCAAAATAAATCGTAAAGCTTACGTTTTTGCATTACTAGGCTTTCAGGTAAACGTTTTATGGATAACTAGCTGTTACCCAATGTGTCATGCTACACCTACTTTCTGTCTATGACTCTCCCCGTATCAAGATCTACTTGATACCTAGTTGTCTATACCCAGTTACGAAAACCGGTCAAACGATGTGAATTTGTTTTAGTTCATAATGATACCGGCAGAAGCCAGCACAACAGCACTTCATCTAACAGCCGACAGAGGCCAGTAGCAGAGCCTGCTGTCGATTAAAAATGGCCGTCACAATCTGAATGGTTCAGTGTAGCCAATTTTTCTTGAACAAACCTTTTGACCTTTTGACCAAATTTTGAAATTTGACTATTTTGACCTAGCCTAGGAGATTTCTCGTATCAAGACCTACCTGTGTGCCAAGTTTGGTCAAAATCGGTCAAAGGTGTAGATTTGTATCAGGAACAAACAAACAAAAAACAGACAGACACGTGATTTTCCATTCTTTGAGTCAAGAAAATAATTGGACTATATGATTTATGATAAATGTTATGTTCTTTAAAATAGAATGGTCTCCCCTTGGTTTCCTAAGGAGATACGGATTGGAGACACTCTATGGGCCCGCTGAAAACATTTCAAGCTCCACCATGATGTTTAAGAAGGCTGACAACCGATAGATAGCCCGGTGTTAATAGCCTAGTCTTTGACTGGTCACCTGTATTTCACTTTCATTACAGCGTACCTCGGGTCATTATGACCCGAATTTTAATTATATATTTTCTATATAAAAAATTATGTTTATAATTCATAATAAAATGTATTAACATGATGGGTACCTTGGTTTTGTTTCTTTTTTTATGCTTTTAAATGAACTTGAAATTTAGGCTATGAAAACGCATATGTATAAAAAAAGGCCGACTCGCAGGAACTGCATCATCTTAGCGCGGTTCCGTTCTTATTCCTAGTGCCATTTGGAAAGAATGAAATAGAAACACTCATTATTATGGTCAGATCTTTCTTGAAATTATTTATGAAAGGTGACAAAGGGCCATCAGTGTACCCTTTTACCTGGAACACCCGAAAGCTGGCTTGGCCAGGCTCCACTGCTACAGACATGAAATTCTTATTTCATTGTTCAATGTATTCAAAATTATCAAAATGTTTCTAATTTCTAAATGTTTCTAAAAATAAATACAATTTAAAACAAACAATTAAAAAGTGAGCTAAACAACTAAAACCCCCGTTCAAAAGAACAAAACAAACACATTCAAAGTTTTAAGCACCGTTTTATATTAATTAATTAAGCACTGTAGAATATTAATAATAGAGAATTTAGTAAGCATTTGAATAGTTTCTATCCACTTACCACGATTTCCCAACTGTTTTCGAGATATTAAGGAAAATCGCCAACGGCCATAGCCACGTTGAATGCACCGGTTCCCGTAGATCACCGAAGTTAAGCAACGTCGGGCGTGGTCAGTACCTGAATGGGTGACCGACCACGTGCTGTTGGCATTAGAAAAGGGTGGTAACCTGTAGATAGCCCGGCGCTAACAGCCAAATAGTTGATGCGCCGTTAAAAACGAAAAAAAAAATTAAGGAAATTCGGCGCTAATGACCTAGACGAAGATGCGCCGTAAAAAAAAAAAAAAAAAAAAAAAAAAAAAAAAAAAAAAAAAAAAAAAAAAAAAAAAAAACAACATTAAGGAAAATATGCCAAGTTCCCAAAACTTTTCATGTCTCTTAGTAAATTATTCTAATTCTTCCTTAACTCCAAGCGTAACCAAAATTTATCCATCTTTGTATGTATGAATTTTAAACATGCAGAAAATATTTTAACCGAATCCCATTATTCTAAGTAACCAAACCAAAAACTTGATTTAACAACTATTTTTCCGATTTTCTCGGAAACGGTTAAAGCTGTCGCCTTAAAAATGGTTTCATTCGTTTTCCTAGCCCAAGAAGCCTATAAAACGAGTACTTACAAGCATATGAACTCAAAAACGTAAGCGTTACGATTTTGTTTGCGCGAATTTCGCCCCAAACGCCATCTTCCTGTGGGCGGATTCTGCTGGTTAACGAAATTGACCTTTCAAATTATTTATATTATATCAAATTAGGAAAAATTATTTTCATGTGAATTTTACACACACAATTATTAAACTTAGTACACAAATTGTAATATTTTATACCTCCCGTACTCAGGCGCACAGAACACTTTTTCCTTTTACTCTCCCTACTGGTTGATGCTTCTTGGCCAATATCACCGGAAGAACAACAACTCCCTCATCTTCTAAATAAGAATTGAACCTTGAATCTCCTTGGTAAGGTTTGGCATACTGACCTGGCAATTAGATGACTTCGGAGAAGTTGAGAAGGTCAAAAATACACACGAAGGGTCATTTTAAAAAGTATTTTTTTTTTTTGGTAATTGATTTTGTTTAAAAGCTATATATGAATTGATGCCCGTATCATTCATCAAATAATTCCTCTGATTCCTCAAATTTCCTCTGAATCATCAAATTTCTCTGATTCCTATGAATAAATGTCTATATTCACTTAGGAATAAATAATTCCTCTGATTCCTCAAATTTCTTCAGATTTGTCAAATTTCTCTAATTCCTATGAATAAATGTCTATATTTACTTAGGAATAAATAATTCCTCTGATTCCTCAAATTTCCTCAGATTCATCAAATTTCTCTGATTCCTAAGAATAAATGTCTATATTCACTTAGGAATAAATAATTCCTCTGATTCCTCAAATTTCCTCAGATTCGTCAAATTTCTCTAATTCCTATGAATAAATGTCTATATTCACTTAGGAATAAATAATTCCTCTGATTCCTCAAATTTCCTCAGATTCATCAAATTTCTCTGATTCCTAAGAATAAATGTCTATATTCACTTAGGAATAAATAATTCCTCTGATTCCTCAAATTTCCTCAGATTCATCAAATTTCTCTGATTCCTATGAATAAATGTCTATATTCACTTAGGAATAAATAATTCCTCTGATTCCTCAAATTTCTTCAGATTTGTCAAATTTCTCTAATTCCTATGAATAAATGTCTATATTTACTTAGGAATAAATAATTCCTCTGATTCCTCAAATTTCCTCAGATTCATCAAATTTCTCTGATTCCTAAGAATAAATGTCTATATTCACTTAGGAATAAATAATTCCTCTGATTCCTCAAATTTCCTCAGATTCGTCAAATTTCTCTAATTCCTATGAATAAATGTCTATATTCACTTAGGAATAAATAATTCCTCTGATTCCTCAAATTTCCTCAGATTCATCAAATTTCTCTGATTCCTAAGAATAAATGTCTATATTCACTTAGGAATAAATAATTCCTCTGATTCCTCAAATTTCCTCAGATTCATCAAATTTCTCTGATTCCTATGAATAAATGTCTATATTCACTTAGGAATAAATAATTCCTCTGATTCCTCAAATTTCTTCAGATTCGTCAAATTTCTCTAATTCCTATGAATAAATGTCTATATTCACTTAGGAATAAATAATTCCTCTGATTCCTCAAATTTCCTCAGATTCATCAAATTTCTCTGATTCCTAAGAATAAATGTCTATATTCACTTAGGAATAAATAATTCCTCTGATTCCTCAAATTTCCTCAGATTCGTCAAATTTCTCTAATTCCTATGAATAAATGTCTATATTCACTTAGGAATAAATAATTCCTCTGATTCCTCAAATTTCCTCAGATTCATCAAATTTCTCTGATTCCTATGAATAAATGTCTATATTCACTTAGGAATAAATAATTCCTCTGATTCCTCAAATTTCCTCAGATTCATCAAATTTCTCTGATTCCTAAGAATAAATGTCTATATTCACTTAGGAGTAAATAAAGATTTGTTCCTTATTAATTCTTCGCTATCTATAGAGATAGAAGCGATTGTAATTTTCTTTATGTACGCATATTTAAAAATAAATATAAACTGATTGAAAATATGGATATTTGTAAATTTGCTGATTACAAAGATAAAGGATTAATTAGGGAATGTTATTCCCAGTAAGTCAATCAACGGATAACACTGACCTTTCACATCTACATGCTGCGAGGAAAATACGCCTATCTTGGGGTTTTCCGTAAAGAAATCGTAAACTGTACAAGGAGACTACAAAAAGTCCGTCACGCAGGAGCTGCATAACTAAGCACTTTCCTCAGAATTTGGGTAGTGTGGACTGCTTTCCAGATTAATTTGCTTAAAATATCCTATAAAAATAAAAGAAAAACATGAATAGTTCTCTCTCTCTCTCTCTCTCTCTCTTTTTTTTTAGTTTGTAACGAGTAACTGTTCAATTATTAATTTTGTAAGTAATTTGCTTCCAGAGCTATGTTTATGCAGACTACTTAATAAATACAAAAAACTTCATATTTTCGTCTTTTTATCTGACGCAGGAACAGGATACAGTCTCTCTAGTGGTAGAAAGCGCTCCTTGCGGCTGCCTTGCGAACCTACGTCTGGCGGGCTATTCTATTGAAATATATTACAAAGTAAACCCCCCTTTCCGATTAACCGATTTAGCTCATTTTTACAAAACGTCTTTCTCATGAGTTACCCACGACGTATACCGCGTTTCGTTACAATACAGCACAAATTACGAACGGTATTAGTATATTAGTAATTTGGGTCCGGAGTAAACCTCCTCGCACCCAGAGACAAATTCCACCCATGACCAGATTGTGTATGATCACCTTGACCACACTCTTCCCCTCTCCCCTCCACCGAAAGCATTCAATCCAGCAGACGTAAAATATATCATCAAACACCTCCCCAGAAAATCCCCTGGTTACGACCTTATTACAGCCCTCATCCTAAAAAACCTACCCCAGAAAGCCATAATCTTCCTTACCTACATCTTTAATTCAATCCTAAGAACTACTCACTTTCCCAATCCATGGAAACACTCCATAATAATTCTTATCCCCAAACCCCATAAAGCCCCAAAAAATCCATCCTCCTACCGTCCTATCAGCTTACTACCAACCATGTCCAAAATATTTGAAAAACCTTTTCTAAAGAGAATCCTTCCCATCGTTACATCCTCCAATTCTTTTCCTGACCACCAGTTCGGTTTCCGCTTCCGTCACTCCACTATCCAACAATGCTTCAGCGTTGTTGACACAATATCCTACGCGCTTGAATGTAAAAACTACTGCACGAGTGCCTTCCTCGACGTCGCCCAAGCGTTCGACCGGGTTTGGCACCCGGGGTTGTTATACAAAGTAAAGCGTATTTTACCTCACACATATTACCTCATCCTTCAATCCTACCTCTCGCATCGTTCCTTTCAAGCAAGGTCTGGTACTACCTTGTCCTCCTCCCGACCCATATCCTCAGGAGTCCCACAAGGCAGCATCCTAGGTCCTGTCCTTTACCTCCTGTATACGCCAGACATCCCACCCACCCATCTACACATATAACAACCTACGCCGATGATACAGCCATTTTTTCCTCTTCCCCCGATCCCTCTACAGCTTCTCACCAATTACAGGAGCACCTTGAGTCTGTCGAGAAATGGTGCACCTTGTGGAAAATCACAGTGAATCCTGAAAAATGCTGTCACGTAACATTTACTCTTAATAAGAGCACTTGCCCTCCAGTCTTCATATGCAACAGTCAACTTCCTGTATCTAATGAGGTGCGTTACCTGGGACTTCTACTAGACAGCAGACTCACATGGAACCCACACACACGACTAAAAAGACAAGAGCTGAACAGGAGATTTGGACTCTTAAGACGACTACTCGGCCCTACTTCAAAGCTTACGACACACAACAAACTTACTATATACAAAACTATAATTAGACCTATCTGTACTTACGGACTTGAATTATGGGGAACAGCATAACACTCAAACATACAACGAATACAAGCATTCCAATCCAAAGTCCTTCGTAGAATAGTCAATGCTCCCTTTTATGTCTCCAACAAAACCCTACACAACGACCTAAATATCCCCTTCGTAAAAGACCTCGCAACATCCAGGTTCCTAACGTTTCATTCCAAATTGTCATCCCATCCAAATCCTAGAGGTCAATCCCTTTCCGCTCGGACCCACCCTAAAGACCTTCCCAGGAGGCTTAAGAGAGTTTGGCCCCGTGACCAGCTACCCTAGCAGCGGTTTAAAAAGTGAAAATATAAATGTTAGCATATATTAGGAAGTGCCAATAATGATTGGCTCCTTCCATATACTATTCACTGAATGTACGCAAGACGATCACAATTAATTATTGTACTATATAAATTGTACAGATTTTAAATAAACATTTATTAAAAAAAAAAAAAAAAAAAACTAGGTAGGATCAATAAAGATTTGAAAACATTTTTGAAAAATTCCGTCATGAGTGCAACCTCAATAGCTACTATCCTTCGGAGGAAAGTGCTAAAACGAAATTCCGCCACGCAGGAGCTGAATTCCTCAGAAGATGGGTAGTGTACACTGTATTCCTGAATAATTTTCTAAATATAACCTATACATTGGAGACCTATACATACACTTGGCGTTGCACTCCTGCACACTAAGGCCAAAAAGAGGAAAATAATCAATATATTTTGAACAGCTGAGCCGATGGAATTGACATTGGACTCATTCAATCTATATATATAAAAATCAGGAGTTTGTTTGTTCCTTACACAACCGACTTTGACCAAACTTGGCAAACAGGTGGGTCTTGATCTGGTTAGTACCATAGGCTAGGTCACATAGGCTAGGTCACGGGTTCGAAACTGTGAACCCGAACAATTAGATTTTAATACTGATTATTTGGTTTCTAATTAATTTTTGCTTTTATAGATGGAAAAAGTAGGTGTATTATGGCACGCCGGGTAACAGATAGTTTAGAATAAAAAAATAAACATGTGAAGCAGTTAATGTCAGTACTAAAAATTTGGAATGTTGACCCCAAAATACCTGGTTCAAATCCCGCTGGATGTATTTCTTTGTTTTTTTGGTGTTTTTTTTTTTAGTACCTTTCCGCTCCCGTTCACAATATTACTTTGGCAAACCACCCTCTAAACAAGAACTTAATTTTCCGACTTACAATTGATCTTATTCGATTCTTAACACTGGATTGACACCGTGGGGTGAAAAATACCCCACACATTGTTCTATGGCTTTTGATTAATTTCTGGAAATCACAGAGACCCTGTCCTTCTTCCTAAATAATCGGAAGTGCATTATCTGGTATAACCTGATATAAACATCGTCAGTTGTTAGCTAATCGCTGCATGAGAAGGTCGCGGAGTTGTGTATGGGGTATTTTTTACCCCACGGTATGACTTTTTCGCTCATCTGATAAATCTTCACGGGTCAATGAATTTCATGTTACGTCTTTCCAAGTGACAAAACGGCCTGAAAATGCCCAGAAAAGATTTTCTCTATGATCTGGGCTACCAACAGTTGAAAGCTCAGGTGGCAGTTAATGCCTTACTGAAGAACATACCAAAACTACTGAAGATACTGATCCTTGTTGTTTCGGAAGATGATCCAACTCCTGATGGACCTTCAACATATTTCGTTGCCTTGAACAAACCCGTGAGATAGTCATTTTGTGACAGAAAGGATGACAGGAAGAAGAAAACGATATGCCCTTTGTGTATAACGATCACCAAAATGTGTTAAATGTTAACGAGTCTCAATTGGACAGAACATTGTATTTTCCTAAAGTTCCTATTTTTTATGGCATTTGATCATTCTAGTTTGTTTTTTGTAAACAAATATTTTCATTTTAGTAATGTTTTTTTCAGGATAATTATTTGGTGTAAGAACAATATTGAGTTTTAGGATTTCGTAGCTATATGGAATAGCTAGGAAATCCTAATTTTGGGAGTTTTAACTCCTAGAATTTTAATTAATATTTTGCAGATTTATTCCTGCTTGAATTTATTTCTTCATGTTCCTGTTGTCGAAAGCGATTTTCGTGCAATTTAAAAAAATTACTATTTTTGGAGCACTGAAATGTATGGCACATGAATAATTTGGTAACCCAATGGTTACATTATTCATAACAATTTGGTATGGTTGCAGCACCCTCCCCCCTTTAAATGTTGATTTCATTGGTAAAAATGTGTTATAAAAGCTCAAAAATAAATTAAATAAAATAACTCTGCTCAGAAAAAATAATGTTTTTTGTGTGAAATAGCGTTTTAGTTGGCTATTTTCAGTGTCGGATGTTTTAAAGCGACTTTAGTGCATTTTAACAAAAACTACGATTTTTGGTATGTCTTATCTATAGGTTATCACCTTTTTCTGGCCAGGATAGACTAGTATCTTTTCTTTTTCGCTATAAAAAGCCAAGAGTGCTCATGCCTTAACACTAATAATAGCCCCTCAAAATTAGCGATGTATTCTAAATAAATCATGTTGACTGATATAATAATGGCAAGATAACTGAGGAATCGCGTTGAGCATATGTTAATACAAACATACACCTACCGCTCCCCTCCCGTATCATCCAGTCAGGAGGTTTATTGGTCTGCGAGTGACAAGGGAGTTAATTGAAACTACCTTGGGAACATTTGTAGGTATATTAGGCTGATAAAGATTTAGTACATATTGCAGGAACTTGGTTGTTGTTTCAACTCACATTTTTTAGCGTTTCCTATCTTTCCCCATAGGGGGGGAAACCCTCCCATGAGGTTGACCTGAATCCGGAAGTGCCACTAGAACATTTCGGAACCCATATATCAAGAAACTAACAATGGTTCAAACCACTCACTCACTCACTCACTCACTGACCTATCATCGCCCAGCCCAAACCACTCGACAGAAAAACTTGAAATTTTGCATGGACACTCCCTATATAACTTAGGCACTCACTAAGAAAGGATTTCTTGATATTCGAATTTTTAAGTATTTTTACAAGGGTTTAAAGTTTGAGTTGGTTAGAGCAGGCAAGCCTAGGTAGAATGCGTTGCTAGGACGATAAAGAATAGCTGTTAACGTACATTATCTATTTCATAGTATTATTTTTAATTGAGGTTAATTTCCACTATGATGGCAGTTCTTGAATTACTGGGGTATGGAATACTATCAACTTGGAATAGTTTTAGGCAAATAAAACGCTATTATAACTAAAATGAAATGATCTTTGGAATGAAAAAGGAATGGATCAAACCAATTGTGCTTATAAAAGAAATTATCTTATTTAATTTATTTTTAAGGTTTTTAAGACATTTTTACCATCAAATCAAAATTTCGGGGGGGGGGGCTGCACATCCCTCAGTTCCCCTTATATACGCCCACGCTGGTAACCTACAGATAACGGGTTATCTCTAGGTTACCTGTTTTTTGATACTGGTGCGGAGCATCCCAATGGCAAGAAACATTATACTTTGATTACCTATAAACTGATGACTAACTTATTGTATGACGGGAACCGTGCTATAATAAACTGTACAAAATTAAGTAGGAGTGTTAATTTTGATGATAGATCATTTAACGCAATAAAATAACTACTTATCTGCCGTGACGAAGCACGGGTATTCAGCTAGTCTACAATGTATTTGTCAAATACCACTCACTCACTGACCTATCATCGCCCAGCCCAAAACACTTGACAGAAAATTTTGAAATTTTTCATGGACGCCCTTATGTAGCGTAAACACTCCCTAAGAAAGGATTTTTTGATATTCAAATGTTTAAGTATTTTTAGAGGGTTTGAATTGTTAGTTGGTTTGAGGAGGCAAGTCTAGGCAGCATGCGTTGCTAGGACGATAACAGGTCAGCTGTTACCGTACTGTATCTATTTCATAATATTATTTTTATTTGCGGTTCATTTCAACTATGATGGCAGATCTTGAATTACTAGAAATAAACTGAGATTTTGTCCCTCATCGATTTTACGTTATACCTGGTGATAACCTATAGATACTGTTACTGCTAACCTATAGATAACTTATAGCTAACCTATGTTATCTGTTTCTTGACACTGGTCCGGAGCGCCCAAATTTCAAGAAACATTATACTTAGATTACTGATCAATTGATGAATAACTAATAGTATGACGGGAACCGTGCTATAATAAAATGCACAAAATTATGTAGTAGCGTTAATTTTGATGATACATTATTTAACGCAATAAAATAACTACTTATCTGCCGTGACGAAGCACGGGTATTCACCAAGTTACCTATAAGGGTATTTATTCATTTAGTATTATTTGCCTTCTGTTTAATTTGACTACAGAAAAATAATATATTTTTGGAATTGCTCATGTTCTATTGTTTTGAGGAAGTGTAAGAAGTGACTGGGCTGCATGTTTACTAATTTTTGGAGGAGAGCTAATCTGTATGAGTTGTATTTGGGACAATTTTTGATCACAGAGGACAATGTTCTGTTGCTAATTTTGTGGTTAAGTTTTTCAGCTATATTCTGATAAATTGTACATTGGGTTTGCGGATTGCCCTTAAAACTGAAAGGAAGGAAGCTGGTTGAGTGTTTAGATTGGAGTAAAAAAAATACCTATAGTTCGGGCTATGTGTGGATGCGGTACTTAACGTATTAGCTTCAACGCAGGTTAAAGATGTGGGTCTCGTTCAGAGATCTGGATCATGGATAACGCATTTCTATTGGTCTATTCCTATGAGCAATTCTATTGGTCATTGTGTTTATAGTAACCGTCCTGTTCCCTTTTTATTTAGAACACAATTCATTTGTACATTGGTGTTGTTTTTTTTTTTGTTTGTTGTTAGGCGATTTCCTAGTTTGGTTATTTTACCAAAAGAAAGGAAACACTGTTAAATTGCATTTCGGTCCATTATCCACCGAAAAACCATCCTTGGTCTATATTATATACGAGGTGGATTGACTAGACGCTCGTGGTTTCGATATAACCACGAGCGAGTGTGGCGAGCGGAAACACATAGCAATTGTGTCATTAACATTAGTACTATGCGTTTTCGCTCGCAAAAGGTTATATTGAAACTCTAGTCAACCCAAATCGTTGATAATCCCGTCGCCATATTGGCCAAAGCTCAATTGACGCCTTGATCCAGATCTCTGACCCAGTGATGATCCAGATCTCTTTGAGCCGGTTCTTTAACCTGCGTTAAAGCTAATACGTAAGTACCGTGGAGGCTTCTACGCTTGTAATATCACGTTTGCGCAAGGTTTCTTTTAATTGGGTTAGACTGGCAGCAATGTTCTGTAATTGGAACATGATTCTCGTTTTGGGACATAGTGCCTTCAATGCCAAATCTGCCAAGAAGTTCCCCTGCAGGAACCAATTGTATCTTGTAATCCAATTGTTCCTGGTAAACATTCGGGTACCTAGTGTCTTCCATGCCGAGAACCTTATCAAGCCAGGATAGTGCACATTCCACGACAAGTAGAGAGACTATGTGTCGTCTTGAGATCCAATATTCTATTCCATTGGTCAAATCTATTGGCGAGAATAACAATCCAATTTCGGGATGAGCCACCTACACGCCGACGTAAAATATTTTTTTGACACTTTCTGTTCGTTTTCTCCAATAATAAGTGCCTTCCACGACTAAAAATTACGCAAAACCAGGAAACATTAACAAGTCTTTCCGGACTGAGCTGAGATGTTTCTGGTAAACCTCTACGCCTGATGGGACGATTTTGCTAGTTAACAAACTCATCCAATTTTTCGTTATCGGAATTTTTGTTGAAAGAACAAAAATTGTAGCGACTGTCTTCTTAACGGACACAAATATTATATATATAAGGCACTAACTGAACGTCATACTCCTTTATGACATGAAAGAAACAATGATTGGAGAGTGGCCTCGATGAAACCGTCCACGGGTTAATGAAAGCACGGAAATGAGAATGTTCCGTTTCCTGGGCTAAACTATCAAATCCAACACCTACATTATAGAAACAGGTGTCAAACTGTTGCCACAATAACTCCGCGCTCTCTGTAAGTAGATTACAGTGCGGCGCATAAATGACTAGGCGCATAAGTGAAACAAGTTATGTTTACTAATTGATTACAAAACTCTAAATTGCATAATGCAATACTGCTGTGAATAGAATACATGAGTAATTACACAACGTGTTTTTATTTTGCCGTTGAGTCAGGGTTAGTTTTTTATAACAACTTCTGGAAGGCCGGTGGCGGTGAGTGTTAAGGCGCGGGCACTCCGAGTTTAAACCATGTGATCGACTGCCACTTGGGGTGTTGCCTTAAAAAAAAAAAAAAAAAAAAAAAAAAAAAAAAAAAAAAAAAAAAAAAAAAAAAAAAAAATCGTTTTGAGCCTTATGCTTAAATTCAGGAACATTAATATGCTTTAGGTCCACCCGACAAACCTATGTAATGTACTGTATAACATACAGTGTTCTTTTTCACCAGGGCGAACGCCAGGCAACACTTTTTTGTAACGGTTTTTTTTTTTGTGCAGTTGTCATCGCTAAAGCATATTTATGGCATCAACCCTAACCTGGCTAAAATAGGGTGGTAATTATGCATAAATTACAAATGCACTTTAAAATTTAAATAAATAAATAAGGGGGGTCTCCCGTAGTCTAGTGGCTAGCGCGCTGGATTCATAAGCGGGAGATGGTGGGTTCGATTCCCAACCTCCGGCAGGAATTTTATCATCCCACGGCTCGCTGGTAAAATTCCTCGCTGCACCCTGGATGTCGGCGCTAATGACCTAGATGTAGATGCGCCGTAAAAAAAAAAAAAAAAAAAAAAAAAAAAAAAAAAAAAAAAATAAATAAGGACCTCTTGATATTAACTATGTTCATTTGTAAGCATTTTTACAAAAGTCACTTACAATATTGTAGTCCGTCTAGAAAGTACCTCTTTATTATATATGATGGGTTGAGAAGCCAAGGGATACAAGTGACGTTATAATCATTTTGAGATATTACTGATTGAAGTTAAATAGTTTTTGTAAATTCCCTGATAAGTCTAAGTCTGTATAATGTTTAAATTATGTTTCTACAATGCATCAAATTTCAGTTATATAGTTTAAGAAAAAAACTAATCGTCCATGTATATTATCAATTTATAAGACAGCCACACAAAAAAATAAATAATAAAAGTCCGGACCCAGAGACCAGACCATGTTTAGTAGATGTTTCTGGGGTCGCTGAATCCGAATCCGGAGTCAGAAAAAGCCCTGCGCTTTTTGTTTAAGCCCCACCCCTCAAAACTCATAACTTAGGATATTGCACACTATACAATTGGTATTCAAGTTGTTAACCAAAATAAACGACTATTTCCTGGTTACTGCCTTTTAGTGCATAAAAATACTAATGTTTCGAGACTTCAGCGAACTTGATTGGTCAATTTGGAGCGATGTTACAGCCCTTCAAATATAAGGCTTTTCTAAGAAATTCGGGTTTTTGCTTATATTTTTGTATATTATAAATTTTCTAAGGCATACAATCTTTGAGTTTTTACACAAAAATTGCCATAAGACCTTCCCAAGTAATTCTTGAACTGATGAAATCGTCTAAATCCCAAAATACAGCCCTTAAAAAATCTCCCCATATTTTATTGGAGCAATGTATCAAAGTAAATTAAATAAACGACCTAAAATAAATTAATTAAGCTTCCATTTTCAAACTACTTTTTTATAAATTTGCCTACGTGTTAATTACAGGTTTTAGAGATATTGAGCCTCTAAGATCCACTTTATAACACGGGACAAATGTCACTTGTATCCCTTGTGCACCAAACAAATCTGCTCATTTTTAAAGTAATTGATTTTATTTCCGCTATTTCTCAGTAAATACCAGACATTTACTTATATCCCTTTGCCACCAACATTTCGTATGTATTAACTATCCAGAACTGCACTTAACTCGATTTTTTTTAAAATGTCACTTGTACCCCTTGGCTTCTCACCCCGTCATAAATACAATCGAGGACCCCTAATTTAGTCAAGGGTGCTAATGCAGGTCATTGGAGTAGAGTTTTTAGCGCGTTTCCTCCTCCCACCATAGGAAAATGTGTGTCGCAATTCACAAATTCCGATAAGAAAAGTCGACGTTTGAGTTCGAAATTTACTCGCCCCCGCGACGATTTTATCTTCTAGTGTTCTAGTGTCATCTATTGGGTGTTAGCCCTCGGGAGCGCGCGCTCCTTTTCACACACGGGAACGCGCGAAGCATCTGGGAGTTACAATGGGGATTTAAGTTCAATAAATATACACTTTTTTAGCACTTTCCTCCGAAGGAAAGTAGCTATTGAGGTTGCACTCATGACGGAATTTTTGGAAAATTTCTTCGAATCTTTATCGATCCTACCTACAAGACACCGAAAATGACCCCCGTTCAAATTTATATATATATATATATATATATATATATATATATATATATATATATATATATATGTGTGTGTATATATATAGTTATGTATGTGTCCGTTAACACGATACAGGCCAGAGTTTTTGTTTTTTCGCCATGAAACTTGGTATTTAGTATTCTTCCATCAAACGATTGAACGAGTTCGTTAACCAACAAAATTGGTCCATGTGGAGGGGGGATTTACTCCAGAGCCAAAGTAGATATTTGTCAATACCAGCCATAATATTTGTTATATTTTAACGAACTCGGTATTCGTTGTGGTCAACTGAAGAGAAAAATTTGTTATAAAAATAAACTAAATCGGTTGACTAGAAGGGAGGGTTTACTCCGGACAGGAATTACTAATTTCCTTATACCGGTCGTAATTTCTGCTGTATTGTAACGAAACGCGGTATACGTCCTGGGTATCTAATAAGGAAGAAGTGAAAATGAACTAAATCGGTCAATCGGAAGGGGAGGGGGGGGGAGGTGTTACTTTGTACTATGTTTGAATTGAATTCTTCCGCCAAACGTAGGTTCGCGAAACTCATCAAGATCAGTAGATCAAAATGCGAAGCTTTGTGTATTTATTACGTAGTGTAGTACCACGCATACACAAAACTCTAAAAGGAAATTAATTACAAAATTAATTATTGAAACAGCTGCTCGTAAAAAATGCAAAAGAGTAGAACAATTTATGTTTTTATTTATGTTATTTATCTTTATAGGTTATTTACAGCAAATTATTCAGTAATGCAGTCTACACTAACCAAATTCTGAGGAAAGTGCTTAGTTATGCAGCTCCTGCGTGACGGACTTTCATTAAAATAGTTTTGTTTTGATCTAATAACATATTTTATGTTAATTATGCCTTTTATCGCATTAGATTAATTATAAACGGTTAATTGAGCAAATTTTTTAAAACGTTCTTATCATTCTTGTGGGAGCGAGGTTAGCTCAGCGGTAGAGCACTGGACTAATAAGCTGGAGGACCCGTGTTCAAATCCCGAGCAAGAAGATTTTTATCTTCTAGTGTCTTCGATCATGGGTTGGATCCGGCCTCCCTGACCGTCCCTAAGCCAACCCAGCCTTTAATTAATTTATTAATGAGTACCTTGGTGCCAATGACCCTAGCAGTCGAAGCAGCAAGGGGAAAATCAGGTGGCCGGAGCATAGTACTGACCATACTCTCTCCCTAGTGAGCCGTATGGTCATGAATCAGGTACCTCTATAGTATCTGCCCCTAAGGGCCCTCGTGGCCTGTTATGGGACTATTTTTTTTTTTTTTTTTTTTTTTTTTTTTTATAAATAATAAGCAATGATTAATGTATGTTCTTAGTTTATCAAATACTTCCTTAATGATTTCCAGGTGCCTGGTTATACAAATTTTATTTTACGCCCCCAGGCACGGCGGGAATAATTAGCCGCTCCAGAAATGTTTGCCTAGAGCCGAATATGGTACTGATTATTGAAATGGAAATTTGCAAATGGTGGAACCGTCGGGAATATTTCCCTCAGAATTTCGCGCATGCGGAATTGAACTTTTCCATCTATCTGAATGGGCTACAGTTAGTTAATGGATGAATAGGAATGATATCATGAAATTTTAACCAATTTAGAGGCAACCTATTTATTATATCAAGGTAGGGATTGTCGGGGTTCGGTCACTGCTTCTTAATAAAACTACATTTTATCATAAGAATGGTTTTATTGTGCCGACGTTTCGGCTTGAACTTCAGTGGGAAGATTGAGAACTATACCTCACAGATGCGGGATCATTTCTCTATCACTCAGAAATGATCCCGCATCTGTGAGGTATAATTCTCAATCTTCCCATCGTCCTGATGAAGGCTTGAAGTTCAAGCCGAAACGTCGGCAACAATAAAACCATTTTCACGGCAAAATGTAGTTTTATTAAGAAGCAGTGACCGAACCCCGACAATCATCCACGGTCAACGATCTCCTCTCAATATTTATTATATATATGTGTGTGTGTGTGTGTGTGTGTGTGTGTGTGTGTGTGTGTGTGTGTGTGTGTGTGTATATATATATATATATAGATTCAAAACTCCTGAGAATTTAACACGAATATTAAGTGGAATAATTAATGAAGACTATTCATTTTTAAACGTATTATTATTATTTGATTGCAGATCGCCCACCTCCGTGACGGCTATGTCATGCCCCGAGTGTCGGCGAGGAGGGCCGTCCTCTGTCTCCTCCCCCTGGTCACCATCTTCTTGGTGTTGGTCCTATGGCCGGGCAGGACAAACTCACCCTCAACTTCCAGACCTACAGCCCACTTACAGCCGGAGCCTCTCCGTCTACCAGTCACATTCCCAACCATCGAGGATGTTGTAAGTTCCTCAGTATGTTACAATAACATTAACCGTAATTTTGTAACAAAAAGTATTATTTCTAATAGCAGGTGCCTTTATTTTTTAGGCATTGGTCCAGTTTGAGGTGTCTATTTATCTATATAAGCTTAGATATCAATAAGAATATTTCTTATCTCATGTTTTAACAATTGTAAGACAGCTCATGTGTGTTTGTAATCCTTTTTCTAGTAATTCCTCAACACCAAACATAACCAAAATTTGCATGTCTTATTCTTTATGAATGTTAATGTCTGGGACATTTTAAAAATCATGGTGTCTCTGGTGGAGAAACCACATGTTAGTTGTTTCTGAAGGGTGGAAGACCTAGTTGACTCTATGAACGATCTGAATGTTGTTGTATGATGGTGTTCCTGTTTTCTAACTAATCAATTTGCAAACAAAAGTTCTAATGACCTCAGACGTTGAGCACCAATAAACCCCCACTTACTTCTACTACTTAAGTAGAGTACTTAATACTTAGCTTGTTCATTGTGCTCCTCCAATGAACAAGCTATGAAAACGTGGTAGTGGTCTGCTCAGCAATTTGTCTGCTCTCTCATTGCTCAAGATACCTTGATGTCCCAGTATCCAGTAAATGACAACATAATTATTCTGTGCCAATTTGTTTTGCCTCATCTGACATTCTTCAACAATTCTTGAGTTGATCTCATGTTGTTGTTGTGCCCTAACGGCTGCCTGGCTGTCAGTCAAGATATTTACTCTCCTCCGACAAACTCCCTCCATATTTACTTTATTAGCTATAGCTTAAATGGCTTAAATCTTCGCCTGAAATACTGTGTGGGTTCTTCCTAAGGAGACTTGTAGCATAATACCATCCCCCCCCCTCCGCACCTCTGTTGTTGGTAGTCAACCAGCACTGATGATGGGGCTATTACTGTTGACATTTACTTGTACTAATAATAAAAAAAAGCTCTTATGGAAGAAAAGGCCTTTCCTTTAGTCAAGCTAATCTTTGCTCTCCTCCCTTTAGAAACTACCATTTCTAGGAGCCCACCTGGCTTTGACTGAAGGCACACTATGAACCAGCACCGATAATGGAGCTTATGCTCCGAAATTGCTCTGCCTGAAAGGCCTTTTAAGTCATCCTAAGCTATGTAATGATAAAATAGAAACCCTTGGGATACAACAGGCAAATAAGAAACAATAATAAATTTTAGGAGGAGGTGACAACAGAAACGGGCCGCCCTTGGTACATGACTGATGGTAAGGATGGCACATCGCCGACACGGGGGAAGCTCTTCCCAGGAGAAAATCCACTTTCAGATAGGATAGGTAACTAGCTCAATTATTTAAATTATGCTTCCCCTACCCATGATAATAAATTTTATGATTAGTACATCAATGGCTATAGATTTGATTTGTTCGGGGAGAAGTACGGCTTATTTGTGAGAACTGTTAGCACTAACAGGCTGCAAAAGGCCAAACTACTTTATAATAACTATTTAGTGTAAAATGATATATCATTTAATTTAATTTATAGAAGAAAGTTAGTTTTTACTTCTTTTTTCCTATTTTTTTTCTATTATAAATGTTAAATAAGTTTAAATTTGAAGCGACAGATTGAACTTATTGAGGTAGGAAAATTTAAGAGTGAGCATTAGTAGCGATCCATTCAGCAGAACTGTTTGTATATCTAATCAGAATATTGAAATTCATAACATTTTTTTATTATTGACTTCCATTTAGAAATGATAAGAGAACATATATGATGAAAACAGTGTATATTACACCAGATACATATGCTGTTAATGACTTAATTTTCAATACTTTAAAAATAATTAATTAACCAGATTGCAATTTCAATGCATTAAATCCTCTAATGGGTCCAAGGCTACAGATGAAAATTTAAAGATTTGAAAATTAAGTCATTCTTCTGTGTATTATAGAGAGGTTTAACCAATTTAAATCAGTTAAATGAATGTATACACTTCATAATTTAAATGTATACACTTTACAATTTAAAGTAGTCAGAGAACAGCTAAAGGAATGTGTACACTTTACAATTTAAACTAGTTAAAGAACAGCTAAAGGAATGTATACACTATATAATTTAAATTATGCAATTTACAATTTAAACTAATTAGGAACGGCTAAATTAAATCATAAAATTTAGACATAACTGCTTTAATTCCCGGAATAAATGAGAATTCCACCTAATTTAAAAAAAAAATCTTAATTTAGTTGAAAATAGTTATATTCAGGACAGCAATAAATAACATTTGATGAGGTTAATCCTTAAGGTGCGAGAAGAACTCCTAAATCTATTAGCCTATTTGGTTAAGGCAACTGCCCAGAGAGCTGAAGAGTTGTGCTTGAGCCCCAGCCTGGTGAGTTAATTTAATTAAAAAAATTAAACAATCTTATATTTTTGAAGAAACTGGCAGGAGTTGCTCCCCAAAATTGTTTAAAACATTAACTTAAATTAGCGACATTTCGCACCTGTTCAGGTTCATCATCAGGCATTTTATATTAAGTTGTGTTAAGGTCTATTGTAATTTTATACAGTAAATTTCCTCTAATCCGGCATCCTATTGTCCCGCACGCTTGATAATCTGGCATGGCAGGGACGTCAAGGCCGAACATGAGAAGTGCACCTCTTCAGTTCTTACGCATCAATTCCACAAAATCCTCACCCCAACAACCCAGTGGTTCCGTTGCCAGTTCATTTTATAGTTTTCGACTGAGGCAGTATAATTTTAACAGTGTGCAATTTCATTTTAGTCGTACTTGTCTTATAGTCTACATTTCGTTTAATTTTCACCTCTATCCATTTTTTTTCAACATGCATCCGATAATCCGGAATATTTGATAATCTGGTATGCATCAAGTCGCAAACGTGCCGGATTAAAGGAAGTTTACTGTATTTAATTTTAAGGTCCATGAATACTAAATTTTGAGAGTGAACCTAAATCCGGGTAAGAACCTTCATGATTTGTTGATTGGACAAGTCATATTCACACTGTGAGTGTCCTGCCAGTTTCTTCAAGAATACTTTGGTCCTTCCCCACTCTCGTCTTCAACTTACATCTTCTATTTTGTTGAACTATAGCCTACTATTGTCCATCTTATGCTGAATATATGTATCAATTATTTTTAGAGGAGCAGCTTCTGTATGCTCCAGAGACTGTAACAACGAAGCTAATACTGGTGTACAACGGATTAGGCTCATGGGCGCCAGTGAAGGCGGGAGCAAGTGAATTCAGCACCTGCCCAGTGAAAGACTGTGTTCTGACCGCTAGTAAATCTGAGGCTCTCAGGGCAGACGCTATATTATTCAAAGACCACTTTTCAAACCCGGGTATCCGAAGACCTAGAGACCAGGTTAGTTGAAAGAATGTTCTTTTTTCTAATTTAAATCATATCATGTGACTATTGCTTTAATCAAATTTACATTGAATGAATAAGTTAAGTACAGTTATTATAATTGCGAAATTTATCCGAGTAAATTTTATGAGTCAAAAGGCTGACTCGCTGGAACTGTGTCATCTTAGGGTGTTTTCGTTCTTATACCTAATGTCATTTGGAAAGCTTAGATTAGAAAAAGAGAATCAAGATCTAAGGGGCCACAACAGGAACATGGCTCCTAAGCTGGAATTACTCCATTTAAGCACTCATTTCTCTGAATGAGATCACTCAATAAAAAATTGCATACGGACCGTTTTTGTAGGAAATTTAATAAGCTTTCAAATAGATACTTTATATTTACTACAATTTACCAAACGAATCTAGATATATAAGAATCAGCGATCAAAACAGTAATTTTTTTTTGTGAAAGAAGTTAAAATTTAACAGTTAAAAAAAACTTTTATTTAAAAGTTCTAAGAGTAAAAATTATTTAAGAACTTCTAAAATTAGGTACATGAAAATAAAAGTTAAAATAATACTTTTATTTATTTATTTATTTTTTCAATGTGAAATAAAGGTTTAAGTATTTTAATCAAGAATTTTAGGGTTGAATGAGATAAAAATTTAGAATGTTCTTTGTTTAAAAATTTATTTTCATTTATTTACTGAAATATGTTTGTTGATACAAAACAAAAAAATAAAGAATAGTAGCTTTAATTTATTCCTTTAAACGTTTTCTTATTAAGTATTTTAATAACAATTACTTTAAAACTTTATTTTTTAACTTGAAAAATAACAGTTAAAAAAAAACTTTTTTAAATAACGTTTAAACCCAAAATGTTATTTTATAACTTTTCCTTTTTCAAAATGAATATAAAAGTAAAATTTTAATAAATAATTTTTTTAAATAAAAGTTAACAATTATTTTCGAGCCCTGGGTTTATTTTTACTTTTCTCAAAAATGGTAATACATATGGCATTGAAAATGGTTTCCTCGCTTCCAATTACTTATTCAATTTTTACCTGAAAGTCTAGTAACTCAAAAATATCAGTGCTAACATTTTTTTTTTTTTGCTTGAACCTCACAAATCCAATGGATCATTTCGGATTTTTGTGCCAAATTTCTTCAAACATGGGCCATTTTTGGTCACAGAGCGAACCCACTGGTATTTTCTTTCCTATAGGGTCTGAAACATGGACATTTATTCTCTGTACCTCCTGTTCACGTTATAAGGTCGTCATTTTCCATCCAATGGAGGGGGGTAGGAAACACACTAATTAATTAATGGGGGGATAACATGTCTGATTCCTACTAAGAGGAGACTGGTTCGAGTCCTGCCTGCAGCAGGTTGAGTTTTTTTCATCTATTGGCTAGCTGAAAAAATTTCCTACTCCACGCTGGATGTATAGAAAGGCACATATCCCGATTCTTCATGCACCTTAACAAAAAAAAAAAACAATTAATAATAAAATTAATTTTTGGAAGAATGATTAACAGGCTGTGGGTATTGGAGCCCAATTTATTTGGGTCGCAATCTTTATTTATTTCAAATAAAGCTTTTCTTCTTCTTCTTCTTCTTCTGATCTAATCATCGCTTTCATGGTCTATTTATGAAATTCTTATGTACTTATGTCATATGTAAGTTATATAAGTGGATCAAACTTGATTAAATTTTGTATATAACTAATTTAATGATTTAAATAAGTCTAATATAATATTGCCTTAACTTTTTGAAGTTAATTTAATTTCATAATTAGGTATGGATTCTCTATATGCTAGAATGCCCTTACCATACTCAGCATATGAAGCAAAATGATGTATTTAATTGGACAGCAACCTACAGAAGGGACTCAGATCTAGTTGCGCCCTATGAAAAGTGGGTTTACTTCAACAAAAAAGTGACTTCTCTCCCAGTGACAAAAAATTTTGCAGCAAACAAAACCAAACAGGTATGTTCTCATACAAATTTAAATGCAGTTATAAATTTATAGTCTTGAAATAATGTATATAAAGAGCAATCTATTTTTGCCAACCTAGATTAAAATTCTTGAAGTATCTAATAGTATCACAAGATTTATAAAGAAAATGAACCCTTTTGGTTCAGCTTTTCCTGCTAGATTTTCTTCCTCCTAAGGCATCCTCCATCGCTACTTAAGTCTCGTATGAATTGAAGAAATGAAAAAAAAAAAGCAACAGGGTAAGATACCGACAAAGTCACAGCCTGTGAAGGATTTAGTCATGTTGGTTTTTCACCTTTTCAAAGCAACCCCCCCCCCATCCATCACAATGTCCTGAGTTTGTGGGGATTCTCAATTTTCATTTCAATATTTTCTGTAATGAACAGGAATAACCAAAATTATCATAGCAAACATTTGTAAAGCTAAATTAATTAGATTTAAAATAAACTATACCATATAACTTTTTCATTTTCGCATTAGTAGAAATACACTTTATGGGGGTCTCCCGTGGTCTAGTGGCTAGCACGCTGGATTCATAAGCGGGAGATGGTGGGTTCGATCCCCACCGACGACAGGAATTTTCTCATCTCAGGGCTCGCTGAGAAAATTCCTGGCTGCACCCTGGAGGCCGGCACTAATGGCCAAGATCTATCGATGCGCCGTAAAAAAAAAAAAAAAATACAAAAAAAAATACAAAAAAAAAAAAAAATACACTTCATGATGCGAGCCACCATTCAAAACTTCAGGTCTACTTTGACTTCAGTGAGCCGTCACTCGTATATCATTTGTATATGAGGGCTTCAGAAGTCAAGGGGTCTAAGTGACATTCTTAAAAAAAAAAATGAGTTAGATACAGGAATGAGTTGTGAACATCGTAATCTTGTGGGTGGTAAAGAGATCTAAGTGATTTTCTTGACAGTTGCTGCCACCTAGCTTGTGTTCTCTTGAGTATTGTCACTTTTGAAATATTAATTCCAGAAGGAAATTAAGGGGTCTATGCACAGATTCTCCAATTATTTTGCATATTAATCATAAACCGGATGATATACCTATTATGTATCCATCGATAATAAACAGCTAAGGACCTGAGGATTCCACTAGTATGATCGGAACTGTGAAAATATAGTTTTTCCTATTACCAGATATATTCAGCTTTGACTCAATTTTCCTCAAAACATTGAGTTTGTTACTTAGACTCCTTGACTTTTTGGGTCCTCATATATGATCTCTCTTTCTCTCTCACACACACGCAAACAGACACACACACCCTCTCTCTCCCCCCATCTCTCGTATTCCACTAGATATCTAACCCATTCAATATAATAATAAATAAAAATAGATTATGTCTCGTTTAGAAGCACAGAAGGCTTTGAGAGATCAGGCAAGGGAGATAGTGTTTAATGTTTATCAATATTTAGCCAAATGTAAGGCTAAACAATTTCAACTAATGTTGTCGATTCAACAAGCTAGGGAAACTGTTGATAACTTATAAGGTTATAACAGGGAGTTCTTTCCGCTCTTTCTCTCAAACACACGCAAACAGACACACACACACACACACACACACACACACACACATACACAAACCCTTTCTCTCTGTAGCATACTTGAAAAATATACTTGCTTATAGTAAATACATCAAATAGCAACAATATCATTTTTTATTTTTTTTCAGGTTGCTTGGTTTGTATCGAATTGCGGAGCTAGAAACTCAAGGCTTCAGTATGCTCATGAACTGAACAAATATATTTCTGTAGATATCTTTGGAGCATGTGGCTCAAAAAAATGCCCAAGGTGAACGAAAAATAAAAATATATTATATGAATAAATTAGTTTTAAAGGTATACAATCAGACGATTGCTATCTTCATATTAAAACATAGTGCTATCACAAAGGAGACTGAATGTAAGAAAGGTCTGTTCTACGAAAGTTGTATAATCTAAGCTGATTTTTAGAATGGCAACATTTATGACAAATACAAGAAGTATATTTTTATTTTTTATGTATTATATTAGCACTTTCGGAAGGAATGCAGCTATTGAGGTTGCACTCATGAAAGATTTTTTGTAAAAAGTCTTCAAATCTGCATTGATGCTGCCTACTATATTCGAAAATGACCCCTATATACCGAAAACACCAGCCACAATTTAAATTTAAAATTGTGAAATTAAGTATCATTTATTTGTATACAGCCTCAGTAAACACATACAAAAATAAAACTGTAATTAAAATAATGAGATTTAGAATCTTACATTAATATTTAAGATATCGAAGCATGGTTTGGCCATTTTTCTTTTTATGCCCTTCAATATGACATGCATAAATATAAGGTTATTCCTAAAATTTGAATGTACGCCAGGTGCATAAGCAGGATAGAAACACCAAACATGTGTATGTTCTAAAAGCTGACATCAAGTTCTTCTATTCCCTCCTTTGGCATTTTTTCTCAGACACTTTGGCCACAAAACGCAATTGCGCCTTATTAACGAGACACCTTGCAATCTGTGTTAAATATTTAAGCCAGGTCAAAGTAATTTATTAAATGTTGACAATTTATTATTTTTTTTTTAGGTCAAAACAGGAAAAATGTTTTGAAATGTTGGACAACGACTACAAGTTTTACCTAGCATTTGAAAATTCTAACTGCAAAGATTACATTACAGAAAAATTCTTCGTAAATGGCCTAGGGTAAGTAAACACTTTTTTTCATTTTCATTCTCATCTTGTTAACATTTTATGGGTCTAATTGAATGACTTGCCCAAATTTATTATTTTATTTTTTTCAAAATTGTCTAAACATTTGATACAAGCATATAAAAGATAATTTTAATAATACAAACCAAGGTGAGGAATAACCCTTTAAAGCTCAAAATATACTTTTATTACATCATCTCGACGTTTCAGACTATTCGTCCATCTTCAGGAGTGCATGTCCTGTCAATAAATAATGTTACATTTAAATGTCATAAATTAAATAAAAATGCAAATACAAATTAAATTACAAATTAATTTGTATTAATAGATACAAATTAAAACATTCATTATCTCACATCCATATTAGAAGATCCCCTCACCTTGGTTTGTATTATGAAATAATACTCTTCACTTTTTCATCAAAAGATCATTGTAATTTTATGATAGGTTAAATAGTAGTAGAATTAACTATAGCCCTGCACTCTTTGTTCTGTTTCCCCATTTTCAAAGCATTTTAATGATCAAACACTTAACGTGAATCACTATAAAAACTTATTATGTCTCGTTTAGGAGCAGGAAAGGCTTTGAGAGATCAGGGAAGGGAGATAGTGTTTAATGTTTATCAATATTTAGCCAAAGCTAAGACTGAAAACTTTTTCAACTATAAAGTTGCTGATTCGACAAGCGAGGGAAACTGTTGATAACTGATAAGGTTATAACAGGGAGTTCTTCCCGCTATTTCTAAGGAATATAGGCCCTGCCCATTCCCTCCATTTCCCCCTCCAACTACTCCATCTAATTGAACAGGCTATAGTTTAAATTTGTTTCAGCATTAGCTTTGGCTAAGTATTGATTATTTGACATTAAACACCATCTCCCTTGCCTGACCTCTCAAAGCCTTCCCTGGTCCTAAACGAGACGTAATCAGTTTTTATTGAGCTTAAAGTAGTGTGTTGTTCATTGTAATGGAAATGCAAATGGCGGAACCGTCAAGAATATTCCATCTAACTGAAGAGGCTATAGAATTAGAATGATGATTCTCAATTGTATCAGAAATTCTATTGTTAAGGCTAATAGCTTTTATATCTATAATATTTTATGTTGTAGGCTACTTGCCCAAGTTTTTTTTTTATATTGATATAATTCTAGGAATAATTTTGTCGCCACTATGATAAACAAATAAAATATATATTAAGAGAAGTCAATTGAATTATTTTTGCTAATGATACAAGAGATCTCTTTGAATTATAAATGCTATTGCACGTCGCACCACAATCTATTTCACTGCATATCATTTGTTCAAAAGCTTATTTTGGAATAAATATGTTTTGGAAAAACCTTTTTTAAAATTGCCATGGCATGAACATGGAAAGCATACTTTTAAAAAATGTATGCCAGTAGGGTTTGAATATTATGAAAAACCTTTCCCAAACAAAACTTCTGTGCTCATGTAATTTTATAAAAGATGTTCTTGTCAAATAACTATTTATAATTTGTTTTGTAATAGGCGAGATGTAATTCCTATAGCAATGGGTGCTCGACCAGAAGACTATTTGCGCTCTGCTCCAGAAAGGTCATACCTTCATGTTGATGACTTTGATTCACCAAAAGCTTTAGCAGAATACCTACTAAAACTTGATAGAGATGACGATTTGTACAACAGTTATTTCAGGTAAATTGCACAGATTAAGAAAAAATGATAACGTTTGGAGGCATTATTAGATTAATGCAAATTATTTTATATTCATTAGCAGTAATGTAACAGATTAAAAATATGAAACGTTTAGAACCTTCTGCTCAAATTCAGGAACATGAATATGCTTTAGGTCCACTCGACAAACCTATGTAATGCACTTTATAACATACAGTCTTCTTTTTTGTACATGGCCACCAGGCATGTGCGAAAGCCAGTGGAAACTTTTTTGTAACTTTTTTTTTTTAGTTTAATCATCACTAAAGCATATTTATGCTAAAAAGTAATAACTTTTTGTGGTTTTTGGGCTGTCAAAAGTTCTCCTGGGGTCAGCCATGTTGTATAACTAGGTTTTTTTATATTCATACTAATAAGCAATAATTAAATTTGTACATGGCCACCACGCATGTGCAAATGCCGGCAGGCACTTTTTTGTGACACATTTTTGTATCGTTTTTTCCCAGTTTGGTCATCACTAAAGCATATTTATGCTCCTGATAATGAGTCAGTAAGGCTATGAATCACGTAGAGGTCTCATAAACATTATGGAGGAAATTTTGTATTGTTTTATTAATTATTGACCTTCTAGGACAGCATATTTAACACATACTGTGCCCATGCACGCCAACAAAATTTATGAATTTTGTTTTACACCAACCTTTTTTTATCTGAATAGTATACAATAACATAACTTTTATTTATTTACATATACTTAAAATAAAATTATAGAGAGACTTTAAGACGGTGCCCACTTGGTCCCTAAATGCTGGAAATACCCGATGCTAGGTGATATTTTCTTCTCTAAAGCTGAGCAGTCCAAGATACCACTCGGACACTTAAGTTATGACTAGGTTGGGCTCCCGGCAGTCCCTGGGGCTGCTTGGATACCATATGTCTTGATGTAAAAATAAAAACTATTTTGTGAATTTTCTGAGGTGTAAACCTTATTAGAAACAAAATTTATTCGATCAGCTATCACAACATTTTGTTATTTCCAATTCTTTTAAAATGTGTCGGCTATAGCTTGACCATCTATGGTTACATCTATAGGTTTTTTGTTGTTGTTGTTTTTTTATAGAAGAAAAATAACAGATCTGTATATTAATTTAAATTAACTTATGTTTACTTACACATTTCATAAAACCTTTTTCTCCAAATTATAATTACTTTTAAGGTTTGTTGCCTTAATTGCTATTAACTTGTATATTGTAAATAATGTTAAAATTACTAATATGTTTTAGAATATGCTAAACATTTTAGATTATAATACATCTAATCATGAATGATCAGAACAAATAAAATGCAGGAATTAAATTGATATTAAAAATAAAAACATGAACTGTTATATTCCCTATTTGAAGAATTATTAATTCTTATATCAGTTTTATATTTGTTCTGTAAATCTTTATCTTATATCTGCAAAATATTATAATATTAAATTCCTTTATAGATGGAAAGGGACTGGAGAATTCATAAACACACACTTCTTCTGCAGACTGTGCGCACTTCTTCACGACAAGTTCCCAGCAAAATCATACAGGAACATCAACGAATGGTGGAGAGGACCAGGCGTTTGTACGGGATCATCTTGGAGAAAGAAAAATCCCAACTGGTACACGTCTCTCACCCGAAGGCTTTCTTGATATTTCTTTAGCCTCGGATAAAGGATCAGAATATAATTTGTCGTTCTTCTCGAAAAATGAAATTCAACTAAATGATGAGCTTTTGTGGAGTGTGGACGACTCAGATCATAATGGATGTAAGAAATGAGCCAGAAAGGATGTTTATTATAGCACAGAGCACTTTAAAAGTGTATGCTCCATCTTCAGCACTCTATTAACACAGAATATTATTATATTTTATGGTTATATTATTATATTTTTTCAAAAACTATAAACAATAATATATTTTTTCAAAACAATGGATAGAAAGAATAGTTAAAAAATATCATCATGGTATTTACAAATTAAAAATCATTAACATTTTTGGATATATGTAGCATAGATAAAAAAAAAAAAACATTATTTCTTTTTGTTTTGTTCCACTTTATTCCATGGCGGCCCTACATGTTTCGTAGCCTATATGCCACCTCCTCAGGGGCCATTACAGCTCTATGGGTTGTCCGCTCGCAACCCATATTAAGTCTTAATATTTTTTTTTATTTATTTTTTTTTTTTTTTAAATTTTTATTTATTTATTCAGAATTTACAACAATGTAAAAATAAATTTAATTTTAGACTATTTAGTTTTTAAAATAGACTTTAGCGTTACTGTTTTGAAAAAATATTTTGTCCATGGACATTCTTTGTTATCATGTGTTAACAGAAACTGAAGATGTATTTACTTTGAAAGCAATAAACCACAGGATGTGGTGTATTACCGTTATGCTGCAAGAAATACTGTTCGAGGAATTTTCTTACATCCATCCTGAAATTAAACTTATTGAACCTGCCAATTAAAAATAATATTTATTAAGTTATTTTATGAGAATAATGAAAATCATTTTATTTACAATAAACCGTATTTCATTCATTTGCGCTTCTCAAACACTTCTTAAAATCAAAAAATAAATATACAGTCACACTCGCATCTGTAGGGTGTAGGACATATTAAACACCTTTTTTCCAAAAGGATTTTATTGAGAAAGTGAAGCTGCATTAAATAACATGGTTCCATCATCAGGTCCCTCCCGACAAATATTAAAAAAAAATCATTTTGTATATCCTTAATTTCAAACAACAACATAAGATAATGTTTTAAGGCCCTCTAGATATACCCATGTCATTTCCCTTTGATGTTACAATTTGCTATTTCATTACTGATCCTATGCCGAGATAAAAAATTCCATTACACAAGAACATTCTTAATCCAGAAGTGAATAGAGTGGCTTAGAATAGAAATTTAGTATTCTGCTTTAAACGGAGAAAAACTATTAGCTATTTTTGCTGGAAACTTATATTGACAAACATAATTTTACTGATAAAAAGAATTAAATACCTGCTGGAATGAAACCTCCAATAAAATATTTTTGGAGGTGAAATAGCCCTAAATAGCGACATACGATCCAAACCTAGCCAAATTTACCAGAATGTCTCTGCCAGTTGAGTTGCAACCGTACTTAACGTGTAGCTAATACAAACAAAACTTCTTTCTCATTTTTTTTTTCAAACATTTGTATAAGAGCCAAAAAAAACTGAAGAAAGAGCATAAACACATTCAATGAAACAAATTAACTTTTTCAAAACTCTAAAAAAGTTCAAAAAGTTTTTCTAAAAACCATATCTTTCTGGCTGAAATTATCCAGTCAAAATTTGTGCATTAACTCATTTTTTACAAAATGTATTAAGCTTTTGAATGGTAATTTTCTACTGACCCTGACTTTTCAAATGTTTTCAAATTATTTAGCAAATATAAAAAAAAAATGCTCTTGTTTTAATGGAATATTTTTTTTTTTTTTTTTTTACCTTCTCTTCTCTATACATTTCATTCTATTTAACACATAAAAATGTCTATGAGGATCTGGAACCCTATGAAATCTATTAATGCTACAATACAATTTTTTTTTATGCAAATTTTTCTATAAAAACAATGTTCTGGATTCTACTGGTTAACAAGCTTGACCTTTTGTATCGTACTGAATATTTTTTTACCAAATTTCTTCTAAATCAGACCATTTTTGTGTAGAGGACACAGAACAGACACTCTTACACATACAAACAAACTTATTCCAATTCCATAAGTATTGTCTCAAGCTTTCCACAAATAATCTTGCCATTACATTATATTTTAGAAGGAAATTAGAAAATTAGAGTTGCTTTGTTAAAAGCTCTTTTTTTTCTGAAATTAATAAGTTTTCTTTTAAAATAAGTTTTAAAAAAAAATCCATTATGCTGTCTCAAAAAATAATAAAATAAGTATATAAAAAAGATAAATACATAAATTCCTCAAAAAAAAAAAACAAAAAAACTCAATTTTCATTCTATATATAATGAATGAATTATGCCCCCGGAAATCGGGTGCGGGGCCCCGATTTCAACGGTCGGGTTCCCAGATTTTAAACGATGACACTTAAAGATAAAATGTTTAGGTCGCGTCGGAGTTTCGACTTATAAAATAAATTATTTTACGCATATTACTTTAATAAACAAAATGTATATTGATAGCTCATCAAATTTATATCGAAAATGAACTTAACAAAGTATTATTTTTACATAATCACCATATTTTTAATATGAATTTTACTGATTTATTGAGATTTGGTTAACAATCTTTATATGTAATAATACTAATAAAATTATCATTATTTTTGACATTTTAGTCATTTGTTAAGTAAAAGTATATATTTTTTAATCAATAAAAAAATTAATTGCATAAAAAATTGTTTCCTATCACTACTACCATTAATTTTTAAACGTGTCAAGTGATAAAGTGTGGTGAATAAATTTTTAAAAAATAACACAAAATAAATGTGTATAATAAATACATGTAGGAATTCTAATTGTATAGAATATATCTGTATAAGTGTAAGGTCTACAGCGTAATTATTTACTTAGCTCTCCTATTTGACACTTCCTTCAAGGAAAGATCTATTGGAAAAAAGATTTAAATGGAAGGACTAATATTTATGCATGGGGGTTGGTCGTTGCTCATTTATTGAAAAGTTGGTTGTTATCAATGACAAAAAAGGAATTTCTATTTAAAATATAGTGAGAAAGAATAAGAAAGCTTAAAGTTTTTAGAACTTTCACTCGCATATCACCAGCAGATTCATTCTGTTTGGGAATGAACATGGCTTGCTTAGAAGAATAATTTCTGAAGATTCAAATCAGGACCTTGGAAGAGAAAAGGTGAATCACAAAATCCGGATGTTGGAAAATTTATGTAAAAGTTATAAAAGTCCTTCAGGATAGCAAGGCTGAATATTTAAGCTATAGAATGCTTATTCGTAAACCCGATTGAATAAGTATTCAATTGAAATTCAATGTTTTAATTTCAATTTATAGGAGTGACTTATGGGTAACAAAATTCTATGAGGGGAGTTTCAGACCTGGGATTTGCCCTTCAAATTGTAAATTGAATTTTTCATAGATGATGCTGCTATTCACGTTAACTTGAAACTGTAAGAGAAATAAAGGCGAACCAGAGAAAAAAGGCGAAGCGTCGTGTTATTTACATTTTTCTGAATCAGAAAATAAAATAATAACAAAATTGATTTTTCAGATTCGTCCTTTCTCTTCCAAGGTCTTGAAATGAGCATTACTATTTAGAAGGGAGATCAGAGATATATTCTAAACCTTTAAATGAGTAGCCATCAATTTATAGTTGAAACTGCTTGCTTTACCAATTTCAATTCCATCTCTTTGAAATTTACAACTCCTGCTATACCAGCTGTAGCTGTAGTTTATTAACTAGTCATAATAAAACACTGACATTAGCCAAGATCGATATATGTCTGCAACAAAAATAACTCTCTTTGTTGAGAGGAGATCGTTGACCGTAGATGATGCAATGTAGGGATTGTTGGGGTTCGGTCATTGCTACTTAATAAAACTACATTTTATCGTGCCGACATTTCGGCTTGAACTTCAAGCCTTCATCAGGGCTGTAAAAACAAGTAGGACATTTTTAACACTAATATATACACATATCTATCTAAATATACCTAACATATATATATATATATATATATATATATATATATATATATATATATATATATATATATATATACACACACACAATTGTACATATATATGCCCACATACATACACACATACATACATATATGGGGTGTTGTTCTAACTGTACATTACATTTATATGGTTTTTTTTCCCCATATATGTATGTATGTGTGTATGTATGTGGGCATATATATGTACAATTGTGTGCGTGTATGTATATATATATATATATATATATATATATATATATATATAATACATATAAATATATGTATATAATATATATATAATATATATATATACATATATAATATATATATATACATATATAATATATATATATATATATATATATATATATATATATATATATATATATATTAGGTATATTTAGATAGATATGTGTATATATTAGTGTTAAAAATGTCCTACTTGTTTTTACAGCCCTGATGAAGGCTTGAAGTTCAAGCCGAAACGTCGGCACAATAAAACCATTTTTACGATGAAATGTAGTTTTATTAAGTAGCAGTGACCGAACCCCGACAATCCCTACCTTGAAAAATAACTCTCATTGTCCAAATAATTTATTATTTTAATTTTAAGGGGTAATACTACCTTGTGTGATCAAAATCGAATTCTTGTTCTCCAATTTATTAATAACAAATAAATCAATATTTTTTAATTATTTATGTCATACGTGTTGCATTTAAAGTATCCCAAAAATAAGTTTTAATCTTTCAAAAACTAAATGGTGGGGCTGTGTATGATGAACAGAAACCCTCTTTTTTCACAGACGATAGACTAGAACAAAAAACTAAAATTATATTGAAATAAAAAGGTAAAATCTAGTTAAGTATGAAGGCTTTTTAAGAAATATTTTTTTTTTTTTTTTTTTTGAAAATGGTGACCAATTCTTCATTTTCTATTATCATAAGCGCATAAAATTCTTATAATTCAATGAATAAAAAAAAAACCGCAGGTATTGTACTAGAAGATATTTTTAGGAAGCTGCAGTTAGAATTTGAAGTTGGTCGGGTGAAAATTGAAGGCGCTAGTGTATCGCCCAATTTGAAAAACATTGTTTTGAAAAAAAACGTCTGAAGTTTAATTTACTTAAGTGTAAATTGTTTTCCTTTTTAATTTTTTTTTCATAATTTCTAGTAATAAAGATAATAAAAGAAAAGATTTTTAATTTTGATATGTATTGAAGGAGGACCGGTGGCAATGAGAGTAAAGACACATTTAAAAACTTTTCTGCCACATAAAAGCACTTGGATATAATTTTTTATTACTTAAAGAAGCATTTAAGCCCAATAAAAAAATTGTAAACAAAATGTTACAAGGTAGTATTACCCCTTAATCCCCCACTATAAATTACCGAGATTTTTTGGGATGAGTTACCACCCTTTTTTAGCCAGGATAGGAGTGAGTTCTAATTTTTTCACACTCCTCAATTGTTGACTCAAGCCTAAACGTTTCACGCCATGAGCCCTCCTTGTTCAACAGCAGTTAACTCATGCTTCAATGAGAAACGTCCTCTTGTGCTTGCATAGTGTATTAACTCCCCTCGACATATCAAAAACGGTGAGAAATTCGTATATAAAAAAAATTGACGTAAAAACAAAATTTCTTCTCTTAAATGTCATTGACTAGAAAATAATTCGAACAATGATCTTTTCTGTCTAAAATTTAAATAAAATTCTATAAAACCTAAATTTTGAGAAATACTTGGCAATTAATGATTAACAGAAAGCAACGCTTTAATAAAAACGAACGAGTTTTTAATGTCTTAATCCACAAACATGAGTGAATTAATTTCTATAAAAGCATTGCACATAATTTCCAATATAACCTATTTAAACTTTTTACACTAAGACATTTACAAGACCCAGAACTAAAAAATGAAGTCTCCTGAGTAAAATTCGTACTTTCTAGACAAACATAATCATTGATCATAAAATGTTTAAAAACGTTTGAGGATTGAGTTACTTTATAATTTAAAAAATGAACTGATTTAATTAATAAAAGTAATGAAAATGGGGTAGATAAGATGAGTATAAGTCAAAAAGATGGGTAGAAGCTTCAACAACGTTTTGAACCTTATTGTTTTATTATGGCACACAAACATCTGGGCCATTAGTCACAACATATATGGTGCAGCTGGGAATTTTCTCAGCGGGCTCTGTTATGAGAAAAATGACTTGCTGCTGGTGGGACTCGAACCTCCCACAAGAGAATCCGAGGCGTTAGCCACTAGGCCTTCGGACCTTATATCCTTCTTCTGGCATCTATTCTGTAATTTTACATATTTTATATTATATTGGTCAAGAATTATCATACAATGCATTATATTATGTTGAAATTATACTCATATTATGAAAATATTAATTAGAGAACATAATTCATATTTTTATTTAAAACCATAGATAATATAAACCTTCAGCCAATCCACAAAAAATATATCTAGCTAATAGAATACTATTAAACTCCTGGATATATTTGGAATTTGCTGATGGTATGGCTTAATAATGGATTAATACGATCTATTGCTTTAAGAACAATTATTAATTATGAGGTATTTTCTAGCCCGGATAGGGCTGATGCTCTTTCTTTTTTCTAAAGAAACGCCACCACCCCATAGTGGGAATCGAACCCATGATCCTTGGCATGGAGTGTTAAGTGCTCATGCCTTAACACCCATGGTCACTGGTCATTCAGGCATGTAAAATTATAGAATGCATGCCTGAAGAAGGATAATAAGGTCTCAAGCATTGTAGAAAGAATTAAATATACAAATTTGGAAGGTTCTGCCCATTTTTTGAATTCCACTTGTCTTATCTGGACTGATTTATGGATATTTTTGTGTATCAAACTGTAATTTACATTGTTTATGGATAAAGCCAATTTTATGTCATTGTTATACAGTAAAGCTTTTCGATATAAAATAAGGAAAGAGTAATTTTGTAATTTTTACAGTATAATTTTGTGTCATATCTTTTGAAAGTTTGTCATCAAATGGATTCCTTCAAAGCTCGACTGACATCAAATTTTCATTCCAACTTAACAATATTCTCTCTTCTAGTACTAGAAGATTAATTTTCTTGTATAGATATGTACAGGTGAATTAGGTTTTAGGACAGTTACCAACTTTTATAAGGGTCACTTATTAAATATTAATTAGAAGTAGTGAGTAATTGTAATTTAAAAGAAAACCCAACTATTAGGTGTTCTAATATTATTTAATAACATTGTTATATTTATTATTATTTCTTTTATTAGTAAGTATATTACAGAATGAAAAGCTCAAAGGAAGGGTACAGTGTTTCGCACAGAGTTGGGCATAACAATAATCATATATATACACTCTGGAGATATGATTACGAGTAAAATGATAATCGTTATTACAAGAGTATTTACAATTACAGTTGTAATCACATCTTTGGATATAATTACAATCGTAATAGCAACATTTTTCTGTAATTACACGCACAAAATTTTTCTGTAATTACAACTGTAATCATAGCTGTTTCTGTGATTATCCTGTATTTAAAACTATTTTTCTGTGATTACAACTGTAATTACTATTTTTTATGAGTAACCATCACAGAAAATGTATGATTACAAGTGTAATTACTGAAAACAATTTGTTTGTACAGTTGTAGTTGCAGAAAAATAGTTGAAAATACAGGCATTACCACAGAAACAGCTGTGATTACAGTCGTAAATTATAGAAAAATGGTGTGATTTCTTGTGTAGTTATAACCAAAGAGGCAATTGCAGGTGTAATCATAATCTCTCTTGTAATTACGATTATAATCGTTATCGTAATAATATCTCTGGGGTCTGTGATTATAATCGAAATCTTAATCATATCTTGAAAGCCTGTGATTATAATCTTAATCGTAATTATGATTATGATTATGCCCAACTCTGGTTTCACAAAGGTGGCCCTAAGATTTTAGACATTTTTAAAGACTGTTTAGATGTAATAAGTCAAAAGTCAAATTTCTTTTCTTTGGAGGTGTGAAAAATGTTGGCAGTTAATGTTATATTTTAAATTATTTATTATACATATTATATTATTGTAGAGACACCTCTCATTTATTTTTTAGAGTTTAAAGCACAAATAAATAAAGCACAATTTTGTTCTTTAAAAAACAATTAATAATTATTTGTACAAAAATTTCTTCTTTTTCCATTTGCCATAGTTAAGTTCTATAAGATTAACATATATTACCTTCCTTTTCAATGTATTTAACATACTTCTTTTTATAATAATGTTAAGATATTATAATGATATGTGATGTTTTATTGATCCTCAAATTTTAGCAGGAATATATCAATTACTAGCTACAAGATTTGAGTAATAATGTTTTTTTAATTATATTTATATTATAGGATCCCAGTCATTGTGATTTATTATGATAATAATTACCTACTAGTCACAAAAACACTGTAATTATAGTTTGTATGTTATGTATGTACCTATTGTAAATATATTGTTACACTTGTTGATGCTTTTTTCCCATAATGTGTTATATTTTTCTCTTCAACTTATAGTCAGAAAGCCAGCAACGCACTTTTCATGAAGTGTTTTATGCATCCTGAAATTTTGCAATAATATACCTCTTAGGTAGATAAGAAGGTATATATGTGTTTCCTGGACATACCTTGGAACACCAGGTACTGCGCATAGGGGAAAGGTGAAAAAAAATATTGCCCGAAAATAGAGTTTTATTTAGAAGGCAAACATACATCTTTAATGTAAAATTAAGACAATTTTACAATGAATAATAAATATGGCAGACACTTTTAAGGGGTATAACACGTAAAAAAAAAAAAAAAAAATTGTTTTTATTCTAATATGAGTTTTATTTGCGCTGCCATTAAAACCGGAACAGCTGTACAAGATCATGTGAGCAAGAACCAATGAGAGCATAGACCCAACACTGCGCGGTCGTGTCATACACTCTTACGGTTACGCGTAGTGTATTCCAGTCTACCATAAGCAACATTTATTTTCATGTTTCCTTATAATTAAACCCCACAAAAGTGTCTGCCCTTTTGCAACTATTTTCAAATATGTTTATTGAAGACGCTGTTGAAATCGCAGCGTGAATAAAGCACTTCATTTAATATTAAAAATAAAAACTAGGTACTTAGTTTTTTTTTTATTATTATAATTTTAACCCCCTTAAAAGTGCCTGCCTTATTTATTATTAATTTGAAAATTGCCTTAATTTGCCATTTTTTTCATTAATAATAGTTGGCTTCTGAATAAAACTCTACTTTTAGGCAATATTGTTTTGCACCTTCCCCCTATGCGCAGTACCTGGTGCACCAAGGTATGTCCAGGGAACACATATATACCTTCTTGTCTACCCAAGAGGTATATTATAGCAAAATTTCAGGGTACATAAAACTCTTCATGAAAAGTGCGTTGCTGGCTCTCGGTGTATTATGATACATATCCAAAAACAACCCAAATTTTGAATTGAATTGAAACAGGTGTTATTTATGTTTTTATTTTATTTATCTATATAGGTTATTTTAAGCAAATTATTCAGGAATGGACTGGACACTACCCAGTTCTGAGGAAAGTGCTTAGTTATGCAGCTCCTGCGTGACGGACTTTTTTTATTTCAAATATTCAAATACTTAATCTCACCTCCTGTTACTCAATCTCATTTTCTATTATTTAACCGAAGAAAAAATTTATAGAACGGACTATAAATACAAGAATAACATTATACAAGGACTCAATACCTTCCGACTCAATACCTTCCGTTTCTCCAACTAGAGGGAAGAAGGTAATAAAAATTAGGTTTCAAACGGTGCTCTTAATTTGTTTTACCATTTTTCTCTTTTATTATTATTTTATTCTACTATTTTCCCATTTTATGAACATATTAAAGTAAAAATACCCATAGATTTAAATATGATACAGGGTTATATATACAGTAGTTTCATTATGTATTATTTTTGATGAAAGCATATCGCCTCGTTGTGACATCTCAATAAATAGATAATAATTTTTGATGAAAAATAGTTTTTTCAGCATCTGCTAGAGCCTGCTCTGAAACAAAGTATGGCTCCCGTATCATCAGCAGGAATAATTTTCAATAAATGTTTGTTTATAAATTATTTTATTGATTTATATATGAGTACCTTTAATTGCGTTATATGATGACTACTGTCTAACATTGCAAAGAGGCATCAATGCCCCATGTGGTTGAATCGCCTTTAAAAATAAAATTTTAAAAGGGCGTGATTATCCTACACTTCCAGAGGATTTGCTGAACAAATATCATTTTCCCTTGTATGCACCACTTGCTTCAACTCTTTCGCTATGTTTATACTGCATACAAAATTATAGGGTATGGTATAATATTTTGCTCCAAGCCGTCACTTTTTAGCACACTTCATGGGCGCATATAAGGGGGGGGGGCTGAGGGGGCTGCAGCCCCCCCCTTATATGCGTACACATTTATATAACTAGCCGTTCCATAGATAAGTGTAATTTTGAGAAAAACAATTATCCCTTGTTTAGTCTCTTTGTCAGGTCTGAATCCCACCAATCGTTTTCTGCATATCTCAGTCTGTCTTCAGCAAGATGGCGTAAGAGAGCCAACAGTTGTTTCTTACCTAGCCACCGAGAAGGAAGCAGCTAATTATTTCTGTTAACTAATTTTTCTTGTATATACAAGTAGTCACAGGAAAAATTACAAATATTCACAACAAATATGAACATTCACACAAAAACAAGCGAATAAAAACTATTTCATTGAAATCGATGAATTAAATATATTCACATTCTAATTGGTGAATATAAATAAACTAGCCGAATACCCGTGCTTCGTCACGGCAAGTAAGTAGTTATTTTATTCCGATAAATAATGTATCAGCAAAATTAACGCTGCTATTTAATTTTGTGAAGTTTATTATAGCACGGATCCCGTCATACTATATGTTATTCATCAATTGATAAGTAATCAAGGTATAATGTTTCTTGACATTGGGTCGCTCCGGACCAGTGTCAACAAACAGATAACGTAGACATAACCGGTTATCTATAGGTTAGCTGTAACAGCAGTTTAACCAGTACAGGTTAAAATTCATTGTCAATAATAAATGTACTTTAAAAGTTTATGTTTTCATGACGTCATTTGGAAACACCCATTATATTTGCGAGCATTGCCAAGAAATGTTCTAACTGGGGTTTGCTGATGGGTGAGGCCGTGCAAAGGCTTAGGATATTATTACCTCGGATGGAACATCACCAGGTATAGCGTGGTATAACTCTATGACGGAAACATTCACAGTTTATTTCTAGTAATTCAAGGACTGCCATCTTAGTTGAAATGAACCGCAAATAAAAATAATATTATGAAATAGATACAGTACGGTAACAAGCTGTACTGTTATCGTCCTAGCAACGCATGCTGCCTAGGCGAGCATGCTCTAACCAACTAAAACTTTAAACCCCTCTAAAAAAACTTAAAAATTCGAATATCAAAAAATCCTTTCTTAGCGATTGTTTACGTCCTAAGGGGAGTCTCCATGTAAAATTTCAAGTTTTTCTGTCGAGTGGTTCGGGCTTGGGATGATAGGTCAGTGAGTGAGTGAGTGAGTGGTATTTCATATATATATATATATATATATATATATATATATATATATATATATATATATTTGTATAGTAGATTCACAAAAAAAAAAAAAAAAAAGAAAGAAAAAAAAAAAAAAAAAATTGACATTTTAATGTGGTCCATCTGCTCTTCACGACCTATTTTTAACTTTGAGTATTCAGAAACGATTATTTCAGTTGGAACGTGTTCCAGACGGTTGATATTCATCTAATCTATGATAGGTAAATTTTTGTTCCGTTTGGAGTTATGGGAGTACTAGAAATAAAATATTTCATTAACAGGGAAGAAACGTTTTGGGATTTTCGTATATTTTCTAACATATCTCGAAAACGGTTGGCAAATCGTGGTAAGTGGATGGTGACCATTCGAAAGTTTACTAAATTCCTTATAAAAAAAGGTTCTAACGTAATTTTCGATGGGGCGATGTCAATCGGAGAAATAAGGACTTCAAATTTGCTCTTTTGAATGAGTTTTTGTATTTGTTTACCTAAAGTTTTAACAGGTTGTTTCCCATTTTAATTGCATTTAACAGTAAAACGAGTATCTGACTTAAACAAGGTATGAAAATGTGAAACATTGTTATAGTGTATCCAAGAGCGATTGTTGGGAAGGTGGGGGAAGTCATCATGACAGTCATGGAACTGTCAGTTTCCTTTTGGGGCGCGTTGAATCTATTTTCTCTTCGAGATTTTATTTTATATTTTTCAAGAACGATCAAATCCCACCAATAACTGTTACCATTTCTTTAATAATAGCACTAGATATAAGGCAGGAACTGCGCTAAGATGACGCAGTTCCTGCGAGTCGGACTTCTTAATATTGAATACTTGCTTTTAACGGAGTTTTTTAACATTAACCACTTTTATCCTCCAAAATAATTATTCTAACGAATCGTTAGCGGTCTCATTCATCTCAGCACAAAAAAGTCCTTAAAAATTATACCGGAATCAGAAAGATTCAAGTACCTACAGATTCTTTCCGACTTCCGGGGTTTGGCACTACTCTGCACTCCTTCAGACCAAACAGCTTTTTAACCATGTGTTTAATGATCGCTTACTGGTTGACAAAACATAAAAAATCATATTGTTGGACTCTGCAAGAAACTGCCACGCATATTGACACTGTCATCAAAACATTCCGAACAAAATATTCCGACATTCTCAGAGAAGGCAAAACTAGAAACTTGTTGTATCAAAATTCATACACTATAAATTATAAATCTACATTTTATTATCTTCACAAAAGAGTAACATTATTTTAATTTATTTTTTGGAAATATTGATGACTTTTTTTAAGGCAAATCTACGTCACCTGCAATATGTTAGAAGCTATTGCGATTTTAATCTCCGTAAACAAATATAGCCAGGACGTTGACGTTTAAGTCCAAATAACATTTTTTCCGGCCTTCCCTGGCGCTATCTAGAGTAAACATTGCTTTACAAACATTAACCAAAAAGAGCAACGAACTCTTACAACAGGCCTAATTAGTAAATTCCGTATACTTTTTACTTCATATGATATTCAGCACTATCTTTAAGAGAAGATAATTCAAGACTAAATATTTAGACAACATTTCCGAAAATTTCATGTTTTTACGGTTTCAGAAAAAAATACCTTAATTTCACGTATCTTGGCAATGCACACTTTTTCTAATAATTGTAAAATTTGTTCATGATTTAACGTCTCCTTCAAAATGAATATCGGGGTTTTAATGTTTCATAATATTTATTACATTAAATTTACAATCGTTAATGATATGTTATATTAAGGGGTAACTAATAATTTTCTTTATTGACACCATGACGATCAAAATCGTGCCTTTCTGTTTACCAGTCACCATCCATGGTACCAGCACTTTCTGACGGATAGCCGATGTGTACTGGTGCAATAATGCAAAACTGCCTGAGTTGCTCTTTCAATTCACGTATCTTGTATAACATATTACATTAAATTTATAAATGATATGCCCTAAAATGAAAGAGCAAATCAAACTGGTGTTTGATGGCACCAGTCCACGCAATCGTACCGACGCCATTCGCAACTAAAGAAGAAGGCGCCTGCGGATCCGATTATCCAATTTTGAGTTATTATTTCATTGGACGTATAATTTATAACTGTAAGTTTGATGTTGCCCGCAGAGGAGGCTGTGGCCTAACCTTGCTCGAATCCGAGGCCGAACCATCCGTCCGGGATGACCCTTCGGTGAACACTCCAAATGCAGGCTGGGGATGATTGTTGGACTTGGGTTCCGTCATCTTGTCACACCTCGGTTCGCAGACACGGCTAAATATGATACTCTATTTAACGGGCACGAGACTCACCCTCCTTCGGGAAGTCCCCGCCTGTTCTCCTTCGGGAGGGAAACCATTCTTGGCCTCCGGGGAGCTATGCAGTATGGGTGCTGAACAATGGTACTATGGGTGGTGTTGGTGTCAGAGGCCAAGTTGTGGTTCGCATGTCGCAGCGTAGGAAGCACTGCAGTTGAGTGACCAGGACTTAGTGGGGTTCTAAATTGAGCTTAACTCATAGCACTCATCTTCAGAGTGGAATCTATGTATAATTGGTATCGTGAATCGTCTCGTGAGCCCCACGGTCTTGCAAAGCCCCGGGGGCTCACAGGGATATCCACATCTTGATGGCCAAAGGAGGATGGTAATAGGTGGGGGTCAGTTTTGAAGGCTATAAAATTCTGGGCACGAACCGTTTGGCGTTTCCACCTCCTGTGGCGTACACTCGTGTAAATTTGAAATAATATATATTATTAAGCGTTAAAACAATGATATTGTGGAATGAATAATCATTTTCCTTCTCCGTGACAATTTGTCAATTTGTTGTTTTTTGCGGTATATTTGCATTATGTTTTTAGTAATAATGTAAGTGCCTAGAGAATGAGATTCAATGTAAACTTTTAAAATGTCCAACTAATTGGAATTGAGTAATCTTAGCGCGCTTCTGTTCTTACCCCTGGTGTCATTTGAAAATCTTAGAATCGAAGCATTATCTTCTGGAGTATTCTTTGAGGAAATTACTCCATTTAAACATCGATTTCGCTCTATTAAAAATTCTTTCGATTAGATGCTTTTCATTTACTATGATTTCCCAACCGGTTTCAAGATACTTTATGTATCCAAAAATTCCAAGAAAAAGATTTCGTTTAGAGCCTTCTACTAAAATTCAGGGACATAAATATGCTTTAGGACCACCCGACAAACCTATGTAACGTACTGTATAACATACAGTCTTCTTTTTCGTACATGGCCACCACGCATGCGCGAACGCCAGCGGACACTTTTTTATTTTTTTTCAGTCTAGTCACCGCTAAAGCATATTTATTCTTTATTATATTTATTATATAAATTCTCCTAGCCCCTCCCGAAATTATATACGCCCATGTGCCATCGCTACGCCGTTAATTGTGCAATCTCTTAACTTCACTTGTAAATAAGAAGAGTCTCCCTTATTACTTGCGGGTGCCTTATCAAGTGAAGTGCTTCAACTAACTAATAACTAATTTAATTCATCTATTTTACTCAAAACTTCCGACGCTAGGAACCTTAGGCCTCATATCTATCCGAATGTTATTTTCATACAGGACTGGTATTTATTAGACCACTGTAGACCAACCTGTGTAAATACAGAGGTTTAATGAATATACATTTTTGTTGGATTGTTTACCTTTAGAATTCTAAGTGTATTCACCATTCTTAATAGACAGGACGATATACGCTGTCAGTGGCTTAATTTTAAAATATGAAACATTAAAAAATTAAGCCAACAGCCGATCAGGGCCTCCGATAGGGTGGCACGGAGTCCCATTGGTCAGGGGCCCGTAGTCTCAGGGGGCCCGGCGTCATTTTTTACTCGCATTATAATTTGAAATAACAAAGTTATATATCCCCCATTTTCCACTCCGTTCAATTACTAATGTATTTAATTTTATTTTCAGTGAAATGTCAGTTTTAAATAATCCCATTAATAGTTTTTGGTAATGTTAATGGAGAGGGGGGGGGAATTATATGGAGAGTGACTCGTAATTCCTCTCGGCGACCCTTGCCACGTTGAAACGTTCAATCGTCGGGCGTGGCCAATACCTAAACGGGTGACCGACCACGTGTTGTTGGCATTAAAATATGGTGGCAACAGGTAGATAGCCCGGCGCTATTATCCCAGTTGTTGGTAGCCAACAAAAAAAAATGTAAAACGTTAATAATGAGTGTGTATATATGTGCATGTACACTCACAGAAAGATTCATATACATATAAATAAGATAAATATACATGTACGTATAATTATATTACTGTATGATTATTATCTATGTTAATTTTGTATATTTATTTTTTAGCTGAAGAAGGCTGCACGATAGCAAGCCGAAACGTCTAAAATATATTTTTTTCCGGACATCTCACGGTTTTTCTCAGCCGAAACCCCGCTATTCCTCGACTTCTTACAACCCAGACGGATAACTTTATGCATCTTATTTTGATATCGAGTAATTCGGATCCTTACGATTTGAAGACAAATTCAGTAACAAAAAAATAACGAAATAAATTATTAAAACAATTATGCATAACTTGTCAAATTCCCCCCAACAAGGAATACCAACCATCATAAATATCGTTCCCCTGAGAAATTTGTCTCCTATTGGTGAGGAGAGAGGGGGCAGGTATAAGCCGCTACCAGTTACTCTCGTAGTTCAGTTCGCCGACGAACAGCAAGCTGGCAAGACATACAGGAGGATTAACACATCTCTTTCGTAGGAATAACGTAAGTACAAATCATACTTACAATTATATATTTAATAAATACATTTAAATAATATATTTGGATGTATATATATATATATATATATATATATATATATATATATATATATATATATATATATATACATAATTTTTATTGTGATTTCTTCACGCACCCTTACATGACATACGGAAAAAACATTTAATTGATTATCTTAATCTTTTTAATATTTTATATGATTAATTTTTAAATATTGAACATAAAGGTGAAAAATAAATAAAATATATATAAATGAATATATATATATATATATATATATATATATATATATATATATATATATATATATATATATATATATATATATATATATATAAATACATGTACAGAACTGACATACCTAATTGATATCACAATCACGTCTTATTAATATGTTTGTATGATTGATATTTAAGTCCTTTAAAAACAAATAATATCATTGTTTGATTATTAACACTTAACTAACTTTTATTTAATGATTTGGTATGGATTTAATTTGTAATACATTACCGAAAAATTCAATACATGATGGTTTTTATACTGTATATATATATATATATATATATATATATATATATATATATATATATATATATATATATTTATATATATATTCCACTTGTTCTTCTTTCTTTATTTGGCAGAGGGTCGATGAAGCAGAACACCATTTATTATTAGTATTACGCCTGACTCAAGCCAGTACACATGACGAGAGGACTTCCCGATAAGGAAAGCCCCTGAAGAGGTGCGAATTAAGGCATGAAACATGTCGGGCAAAATAGATGAAATAAAATAGTTGAACAAAAACAAATGGAGTTCTGCTTCATCGACCCTCTGCCAAATAAAGAAAAAAGAACAAATGGAAAATATATATTGGGTCATATTCAGAAGAATTAATATGTATATATAAAACTTTCTTCTTTTTTCTTTTAAAGTTAATACTCGACAAAATAGTACACCTTTTGTTTTCATGATAAGTATTACACCTCCCTCCAAAGAGATCACATGACGAGAGGATTTCCTAACTTGAAAAGCCCCTGAAGAGATGTGTAGTGAAATCTCGAAACATGTCGGGCAAAAAATATAAAATGTAGCAGTACTTTGAAACGAAAGGTGCACTACTTTACTGACCCTCAGCCTTCGAAAAAAAAAAACAAAAACAAGACGAAAGTGAAATTTATATCAGGCGAGATTTTAGAATTATATATATATATATATATATATATATATATATATATATATATATATATATATATATATATATTCGGCTTCCCAGTAGGCTGGTCACCTGGGAAAGCCTAGACCGGTACTCCTTCATGGAAGTCCTATGTTCAAACTCAAATAAGAATTTTTCGTAGATTGAAATTGTTATTTTATTTTCAGTTATTTATAATTATTTGTATATATTTATTGTAATTTAATTTTTTGTTGAGTTAAGAACACAATAAAAGGCTTTATTATATATATATATATATATATATATATATATATATATATATATATACAGATTATTTAAACACTTGAAAACTTCAAAAATCAACTTTCCTGTCATTTTGTCACATTTGAGTTTTTTTGCGCCTACTCTTTCTGTGCCTTTAATAGTGAAACCGACTTCATGTTCTTCCGTTTCAATTTGCGATATTACATGCATTATATGTACATGATCTAAACTTTTTTCATCTAGCAATATTAAAGGGTCAACACAATAAATAATATTTTATTTCGTTTTATTTTTTGTTTGTATGTATTTCTTTTGTTATTATTAAGTTCTTGCATTAGTTATGTAGTTGACTTTATGTGATTTATTATGTTTTTCTTTTTTTGGGGAGGGGCAAAAAGCAGAGGGTTGGATTGCCGGTATTTTAGTTTATGGTTTAGACTTCGTCTTGAATTTTATGAACTCGTTAACAATAGAACAGTTTTGACATATTTCTATTTTTATTCCAAATTTTTGTTTTATTTATTTTTATGTCTGTAGGCAAGTTTTAGTCTACTTCCTTGATTTTATTTTTTCCTAGATGTGTGCTATATAAATGGTTAGGATTTGGTTAAGATAAAACATCAGATTTTCCAAAAAAAAAAAAAAATCTATATTTTGAATGGTTCGTCATGTCTCTGGCACCCTTCGTCGGCAACAAATGCCTAAGGATGGAGGAAGAAAGTAATTCGTTTTAAGAGACCATGTTGCTGACGAAGGCTGCCAAATAGCATCCCGAAATGTTCGAAATATATGTAGCTTTCTTTATGAAAATCTGACGTTTTCTCTTTGCGAGTCCCAACCAAATCTTGTCTTCTTATCACCTCAACGGCTAACTATCTCCTTATCATTTCTAGAATCTTTTCTTCTAGAAGGGGGGCGAGGTTAGCTCAGTGGTAGAGAACTCGACTATTGAACTGGAGGACCAGGTTCAAAACCCGAGCGCGCACTAAAGATTTTTTCTTCTAGTGCTGCCGTTCGAGGGTTGGATTTGGGGTCCCAGATCGTCCCTAGGCTCACCCAGCCTTTAATTAATTTAATTAATAATGGGTACCTTGGGTGCTAATGACTCTAGCAGTCGAAGCAGCCAAGGGGAAAATCAGGCGGCCGGAGCATAGTATTGACCACACTATCTCCCTAGTGTGCCGTATGGTCAAGAATCAGATACCGTATCTGCCCCTCTGGGCCCTTGTGGCCTGTTACGGGACTGATTTTTTTTTTTTTTTTTTCTTCTAGAAGACATTTGAGATTTTTATTTATTTCGTATGAAAACAGACATTAAGATTCGAGAAGGTTGATTCAAATACAAAAAATGTTCAAAATGGCAACAGACAAAATTTAATATCCAGGCTTATTAAAGGAATAACAGCACAGTATTATTATTATTTTTTTTATTTTATTTTATTTTTTTTTTTAAGAAAAATGATTACCTTTTTTTCTCGAAATATCTGAAGAAATTCTTAATTTATTTGTGGGTGGCATTATTACTTATTTCATATGAAAAAGATACATTAAGATTTAGGAAGGTTGATTCTTATACTTGTAAGGTCCAAAATTAAAATAAACAAAATATCCAAGCTAATTGAAGTAAGAACAAGACAGTATTGCAAAACATATCGTCGATACAAATGCAAAGTATCGAATGTGAAAAAAGGCATTTTTCGTTTTCAATCTGTAATGATTGCTGTCGGGCAGCATGTACGTTGTGGCAAACTCTCGAAAATTAAAGGAAAATAATTATAAATTAATATAAATCGAAACACCGAATGTGCATTAAGTCAAATTAAAATATATATATATAAAGCAGAGTTGGGCAAACGTTAGCGCGCGCTAATACCTAATACCTTCCCTCTAATTTAGCGGTACTGATAAGAGCCTGCGCTAACGATTAGCGCATAGCGACGGCAGTGCGCTAATCGCTAATTCATTTAAAATGTTTAAATATCTTTGTAGCTAACTAGGAGGAATATTGAAGGTGGAATAAAAAAAGGATATTGAAGGTGGAATATTGAAGGTGAAATATTGAAGGTGGAATATTGAAGGTGGAATAAAAAAAGGAAGAATAGGAGGAATATTGGAAGAATAGGAGATATTCCTCCTAGTTAGCTACAAAGATATTTAAACATTTTAAATGAATTAGCGATTAGCGCACTGCCGTCGCTATGCGCTAATCGTTAGCGCAGGCTCTTATCAGTACCGCTAAATTAGCGGGAAGGTATTAGGTATTAGCGCGCGCTAACGTTTGCCCAACTCTGATATAAAGTCATCTATAAGGTACCAAACCACTTTTCACATTCGATACTTTGGATTTGTATCGGCGATATATTTTAATGTTGTAATGATCTTAGCTGTGGACGCTCGTTTATAAAAATTATAGCAAAAGCCTGCATCTCTTTTTCTTACTGTCTATCTCGACATCACTGATCATTAAAATAGATTAAGAATTTTTTTCAAAACAACTTTTCTGATACATACATAATGAGTTATCAGTTAATATTTAAAAAAAAAAGAAAAAAAGAAAAAAAAAATCTGTAGATTTTCACCTATGCGGCGCGTAGAAATAAATCAAAGACAACGTACACAGTTCATTACAAAACTTTTTGGTCCACGATAGTAAAAATGTTAAAATGACTCCAAACTGAACTGGTAAAACATCACGAAAACCTGTTTGAAACGATAATAAAAATACCGCACATGTTATGAGTCATTAGTCACGGACCGCTACTGGAAGAAACACATTCTCATGAAGAAGGCGATTGCAAAGCTGACAAAAAAAAACTCCATCTGCAATATATTGAAGAGGTAAAGAAATTCTTTCAAGGTAATATCGCCGCAAAGATTCTTATATAGGAGGGATTCAACTTTTTACCGAAGATGGTGCAGGCTCCGAGCTATTGAGGTTGCACGCATGAAAGAATCAAATCTTCATTGATAGTATCTAATAGATTCCGACAATTATCCCTGTTAAAATGTATATATATATATATATATATATATATATATATATATATTAAATATAAATGGGTTTTGTTCTGGTTGCTCTTATGGCGAGTCAAGCTTTGAAGTCATTAAATGAGTTTTAATTAAAGATGAATATCATAGCATCTAATTTTAAATGGACATTCGTCCAAGACAAAATTAAAATTCATGTTTATATTAATTAATTTAAGGTTTTTATTTTTTCAATTTTATTATTTTGTAATTTTTTTTTTTTTTTTTTAGTATCATCTTTACTTTCTTTGTTTTATTTTTATCTATTTTATTTCTTTTTTTTCGGGCTGGGACTGATTTTTTAAGTTCTTAAACTGATAACAAAAATACCATCGCCAGAATTGCGGGACGCTTAAAAAACAAATTAATAAATTTATATTCATATATGTGTCTTTGATTGGGGAAATTAGTTAACCAGCAAAATCGGCCCATCTAAAAGGGACGTTTACTCCGGAAACAAAGTACTCGTACTAATATGCCCCAAAGGGTCGACATTTTTATATTATATTGTTATGTCGCACCGAAACCCGGTAGACATGATGCCTAATCAAATGGGAGCATGTGCTGCAAAAAAAAAATTATAAAATCGTTTAATTAGAAGTTGGGGTTTACTCCGAATCAAAATTATGTTAAAAAATACTAAATAAATAAATGGTTTTTAAGTTTAAAAAATGGTATATACATTATACGAAACATTTTATTTATGTCACGAATTGTCAGAGTGTCATTAGAAAAATAACACCGCAGATAACAAATCTTTGTCCTTCTGAAGATGTACATCTTACGTTGGATCATTTTTTTTTCTTGTGGGAATTACTTGAAGATCTCCACCGCAAATTATTTATAAAAAATAATAATAAAAAAAAATTATAGGATCAGTAACAAAACTAGAAAATGAACAGCAAGCCATGAAAAACGAATATTAATAATAAATAAAAATTAATACAATGAAATAAATATATAAACGTAGATATAATTTTAACGATAATAATAATTAGTAACAATATTGATATTTTTGGAATTAGAATAAATCGGAGGTCTATTGTCCCGAGATAAGAAACGTTGAATAGGCTGAAATTTGTGGTTTTACTTCACAACACATACCCCACTCATTTTTAAAGTAGGCTTGGGTATCATAAAAAAAAACAAATGTGTTGCCAGAAAATCACATATAGTGGCATCCACATGTGTCATACATGGGCTATATAAGGCGGAGCTGAGGGGGGCGAAGCCCTCCCCTGAAATTTTTATTTAATCGGTAAAAATGTGTCATAAAAAGCTTAAAAAATAAATTAAATAAGATCTCGTAGTTCAGAAAAAACAATATTTTTTTTTAGGTGTAGTACCTAGTGTTTTAGTTGTTTTTTAAAGTTGTAGGTTGTTAGCTTTGAAGAACAACCTTATTGTATGGATAGCTGTGAGGGAGATGAGAAATGCTCAGTGTGTGGGTATGTAGTAAAAAATATAACGATTCAGTGTAATTCAAATTGTAGCATAAAGATTTTACAAATCATAGTATGAAAAATTATTCAGTTAAAAATAAAATGTATTATGTTCAGTTTCTGTTATGGTGAGGACATTTAATGTAAAAACAAAAAATCCTTTACTAAGATTTTCGCAGGACCTCAAAACTCACCATTTTACACTAACAAGGGGGGTATACAGCGATGGGGTCACCGATCTGGACCAATTTTTTTTTTTGGTGATTCTTAAAAATACATTTTTTGGTGAAATTTAAAATACATTTAATTTTATTTTTGTAATATTCCCAAAACTTGAATTTAGGGGGGTTTCAATGTGCTAAAAACGTATCTGACATCCGTTTTTAAATAAAAAAATTGTTTTACATACTCGACTCTATAGAAGTCATTATTCTGCCAAAATATTCCATATACCTACATTTAAAAAGTTATCGATCATAAAAAAAACATTGATTTAAAAACGGATGCCAGATTCGTTTTTAGCTCATTGAAAACCCCCTGGGAATATTACAAAATTTAAAAAAAAAAATGTATTTTAAATTTCGCTTAGGTGGGACCCTTATAATTTCGTTAAAGATTCAACAATCCGGCTATATTTCAAAGAATATTTACCCGATTCAAACCAAACTTGGAGGGTCGATAAAGACACTAATGTGACACATTTCCTTCCAATTGGGGTGTTTCTACGTGTTCTGGGATTGACGTTATATGCAAAAAAGTTTACATTTTATATTTATTTTGAGAACCATTTTTTGCAAGTACTTTTGAGATAATACCATAGTCATTTATATGGTTAGAAAAAAGAGTCTTTCTTCTTTTGAAAGATGTCAATGACTTAAAAATCGGATTATCTCAAGGGGAGATATTGAATTTCAAAACGTTACATTACTTTTTCGCTTACAACATTTTTAGTCTCTTCCAGACTGGGAAAAATCATTATTTTTTGTTTTCAATGATATTCACCACATTAGGTTTTCTTGGGGTGCTGATTTTAAATCTTCTATTATGTTTGGTGTAAAAAAATGTATAATACTAGTTTACTTGAAAACGTAAGCATATTTTTGAATATATTTGACAAAATATAAATTATTGTTTAACGGTTATATTTTTCTTTTAATCTACTTTAAACAAATGAATTGGTGAAAGAATCATGTCGATATCATTTTCTAAACTCGATATAAAAAATAAAGCACTTTCGACCTTTTTTATTTTATTTCTCGGCTCCTAAGGCGCATTGGACGGAACGCTCGGACACGTGTCGACTATTTTTCGATGTAGAATCACTAGAAAAAAATTGGTCCAGATCGGTGACTGATCCTCCCTCCACCATGAGTGGGGAATTCCATACTCCCCCAAATCCACCGGTGCTCCCAGCACTCCCCCCCCCCGAAATTATTTTCCATATACGCTCCTCTCGTCAGATCCTAAAATATCCCCATCATCAAACACAGTCCCGGCATCTCTTTTTCCTTAAGCATTAATTGCACCCATTTGTACTGTTAGGATTATCAAGCTATTTGAATGATTATTTTCGATTATTGTAGGGCACGGGGAAAAGTTTATTTTTATTTAAATTTTAACGTCCATTTATTATTAACTACGAATTTTAGGACGGGTTATCTATAGGTTACCACCCTTTTCTAGCCAGGATAGGGGTGATGCCTTTTCTTTTTTCGAAAGAAAAGCCACCGCCTTCGAACCCACGACCTTTGGCACGGAGTGTTAAGAGCTGACGCCTTAACCCTCACGGCTACCGGGTCTCCACGTGGAAAAGTGCTTGCCTTTTATTTTGCAAATGATCGATCAAAAACCAGGCCTATTCCGCTCTAGAGGACGCTAAAATTACACGGCATTAGCGTTTAATTTAGACATTTTAATGAGTTTTTCAAGATCACTGGATTATTGAAGGCCAATCTCATATTTTTTTTTTTTTTAGGAAAAATTTAAAAGTGAAATTATTTTCATTGGCCGATTGGCCAATTATTCTTAATTGCCCTTGAGAGGCAGCCGGTATTGCTTAGATAATTTCTTTACGCACTATATTCAAATATTTTAACTAGGGAACGGATGTTCATGTAAAATAAAATTCAAAATATGTACATATATATTTAACTATTTATAATGAAATATGTAATAAAAAATTGAAAATATGTAGTAAAAAGTATCAAAAATACTATAAAATATTGAAAATAAAAGCATAGATAACTAGTACGAGCTCTGTTATTATAAATGGAAAGAACAAAAGTTGAAAATATATAGAACAAAATGACTTAAACTCTATAACATATTGAAAAAAGCATAATTAAAAATTAAGAGCTCATTTTAAAAGGGGGAAAAAGAAGTTGAAAATTTCTAAAGATGAGCATTATGTTGGAAAATTGTATGCAACAAAATACATTTTTAAATTTTCTAACGTGGCATGACGCCGTTCTGATCTCATAAGAGGAGTATACAGTGGTGGGATCACCGATCAGGCCCATTTTTGTCTGGTGATTTTTTTGCATCGAAAAATAGTCGACACTTGTCCAAGGGTTTCGTCCAATGCGTCTTAGGAGCTAAGAAATGAAATGTAATTGGTTTAAAATTGATTATTTTATATCTCGAGTTTGGAAAATAATATTGGCATGATTATTTCGCTTATTCACTTGTTATAGAGAATAGATGAAAGGAATAGTACAATTGTTAAACAATAATTTGTTATATATTTTTTTAAAACGCATCTGCTCCTAGAATATTAGTGCCGGGGAAGCATGGCTGTCAGCCACCTTTGCTTCTTGCAATCTAGATTCAATGGGTGCTTCTGCTTGTGATCTAGATTCAATGGGTAAAGCATTCTTTCTCGGTTTCCCCTTTATTTTTTTCAATTACAAAATAAAAAGAATATCAAAATATGTAGCAAAAATATGTATTTAAGGAAAAATATGTAAAAATATGGATTTTTGACAAAATATGTAAAATAAAAACCTGTTTAAATGCTTTAAAATCACTTAAAACGTGCAGAATTCCATCAAAAATTTCGATTTGATAATCAGAAATTTTTAATATATTCTTACTATAATTGCCTAAACCCTGAATTAAATTGTTCTTATTTATTTTGCATCGATAAAAGAAGAACTTTTTGTCCCGGTTATGAATAAAGGTTTTTATGCTTACAATATTAGATAGCGATTGTATTAGTTTAATTTCATTTATTTATTATAAATAAATTATTATAATTTAATTTATTTATTATAAATAAGTTGTCGCCATTGAAGCGGGACACAATAAATAAATAAATAATTTATTTATTATGAGTTTCGCGAAGAAGGCGATTGACTCATAAGAACAGCAAAATCAAAGTCCGTTAAAGTAGTAGTCAGGTCGTAATATTAAAAAGGATTACACTTAAATAAAACAAAAGAAAAAAAAATTGAAAAAACACAAAACATGAAGCAACATCATTTACAAAAGTCCGTCACGCAGGAGCTGCATAACTAAGCACTTTCCTCAGAATTGGGTAGTTTCGAGTGCATTCCTGAATAATTTGCTTAAAATGACCTATATAGATAATTAAAATAAAAACATTAATAGTTGTGCTATTTTGCTTTTATGAGCAGCTGTTTCAATTATTAATTTTGTAATTAATTTCCTTCCAGAGTTTTGTGTATGCTGGGTACTACACTACGTAATAAATACACAAAGCTTCACATTTTGATCTATTGATCTTGATGAGTTTCGCGAACCTACGTTTGGCGGAAGAATTCAATTCATACTACAAAGTAACACCCCCCTCCCCTTTCAATAGACCGATTTAGTTCATTTTCACAACACTTCTTTCTTATTAGATAGCCAGAACGTATAAAGAGTTTCGTAACAATACAACAGGAATTACAACCAGTATAAGGAAATTAGTAATTTCTGTCCGGAGTAAACCCTCCCTTCTAGTCAACCGATTTAGTTTATTTTTACAACACATTTTTCTCTTCAGTTGAACACAACAAATACAGAGTTTCGTTTAAATATAACAAAAATTACGACCGGCATTGGCAAATAACTACTTTGGCTCCAGAGTAAACCCCCCCTTCGGATGGACCGATTTTGTTGGTTAACGAACTCGATCAGTCGTTTGATGGGGGAATACTATATACCCAGTTTCGTGGCGAAAAAACAAAAACTCTGGCCTGTATCGTGTTAACGGACTCATATATAACTATATATATATATATATATATATATATATATATATATATATATATATATATATATATATATAAATTTTAACTGGGGTCATTTTTGGTGTCTACTAGGTAGGATCGATAAAGATTCGTAGAAATTTTTCAAAAATTCCGTCATGAGTGCAACCTCAATAGCTACTTTCCTTCAAAGGAAAGTGCTAATAAAGACAGAAAAAAAAATTAGAAGAGTACATATAATTATATTTTCGAATAATAGTTCAGTGTTTTGAGATGTGTCAGAAGTATTTCGATGTATTGGCTACCCTCTGTCAGTAAGTCATGTAAGTCGTGTGGAATTGTCAAGTTTCTGAGTTGTCTACAGTCTGTCAGTATATGTTTGACAGTTAGAGTTCTGTTACACTGTCTGCAAGTCGGTCTTTCTTTTCTCTCTAGTAAGTACGAATGGGTAAGTCGGGTGTGTCCTATCCGAAGCCTGGATAGGATGACTTCATTTCTTCGGGAGAATTGTTCTTTTATCCAGGCTTTGGTTGTGTTTTTGATTTCTCTTAACTTGGAACTACTTCTCAACCAATCTCTTTCCCATTCGCATAGTAAGTTAGTTCGTAAAGTTTTGGTCAAGTCTGATGACGTCACAGTGTTTACATCCGGCACGGGTCGGTCTGTAGCCAGTTTTGCCTGTGCGTCCACAGCTGTGCTCGTTTCGATGTCCTCGTGTCCAGGTAGCCAGAACAGTGTAATGTGTTTGTTTTTATTTTGAAGAATGTTGATTTGAGTAAATATGTTTTGAATAATAGGGTGTGTGTTATAAATGTTCTGTAAGGATATTAAGGAACTTAAGGAATCTGTACAAACCGTGATCATGTCTGTTTCTTCATCATGGACGTTAGTCAGTGCCAAAAGTATTCCGTAAAGTTCTGCTGTATATAATGTCGCCTGTTCTGGTAATTTAATTTGGTACGTATTGTCCCTTACAATGGCTGCTGCTCCTGTTCCAGAGTTTGTCTTGGATCCATCGTTATAAGTGTACAATGTGCTTGGATTTTGTCTTATTATCGAGTTGGCTGTATTAGTTTATCTGTACATACATTTTAGCGCGTATCATATCTCCCTCCTATAGCAAAAGGCCTATGGTATTGCAGTCTATCAAAGGCAACATTTATTTTCACGTTTTTTTGTTGTTTTTTTTTGTTTATGAAATCAACCACATGGGTTATGGCCACCGTTAAACATAAAAAAAAAACAAAAAAAACTTAATGGTTGGATTCTATTTGAATTGTATGAATTGAATTTATTGAAATATGCATTTATTATGGAAAGGATTAAGAGAATTTTGAAAAAATAATAATTTGTATTTTATATTGACTAAGATTAACACTCTCAGCTATTTTCATGTTTGCTGATAATTAAACCACACAAAAAGTGTCTTCCTTTTTGTAATTACTTTCAATTACGTTTATTGAAGACGCTGTTTAAATCGCAGCGTGAATAAAACGCTTCATTTAATGTTAAAAAGGGTGGTAACCTCTAGATAACCCGTACAAAAATTCTTAATTAATAATAACGGACCTATTTATTATATTAATCATTAAAATATAATAATGATTATTATTATATTTATCATAATGATTATTTATCATTATAAATACCCGCTTTCCAGTAGAACTGGTCACTCATGGAAAGCGTAGACCAATACCCCGAAAAGGGAGGCCTGTGCGGAAAAATTTATTTTTCAGCAAAGAAGTATTATTATTATCGTTATTATTATTATTATTATTAAAAGAAGTATTAACATTGTTATTATTATTATAAAAAGACATATACGATTGTCATTATTGTTTTCATTATAGTCACAAAGAGAAGTATTATCGTTTTTATTATTATTATCAACAAAAATTTATCATTGTTATTATTATTATTATCAAACAAGTATTACTATTATTATTATCAAACAAGTATTACTATTATTATTATTATCTACTATTATTATCAAGGAAGCATTATTATTGTTATTATGATTATCAACTAAGTACTGGCATTACATTGTATTATAATTAATATCGCACAATAAAGGCTATTCATTATCATTATAAATAATGTTAACAAAAAAACTACTTCGAGGTTTGTTTTCTTTTTAGATGTTAACGGCCTTAAATGTGTCTGCCTTATTTATTATTCATTGCAATATTGCCTTAATTTTACATTAAATATTGTTGGCTTCTCACTAAGACGCTATTTTTGAGCAATATGTTTTTGCGCCACGGTAAGTCTAGCCAATACATATTTACCTACTTATCTACCCAAGAGACGAACTACAGCAAAATTTCATGGTGCATAATAAACTTCATGAAACATGAGTTACCAGCTCTCCGAATATACGTCCACCAGGTCATGTGGAATGTCCAAGTTATGCCGTAACCTACAGTCAGTTAATATATGTTTTACAGTAAGGTATGTAAGGTTACAATGTTTACATTTTGGTTTTAAGTCTCATTATGCGTAAATAGCAATATAGTAAAATAGCAACATTTTCAATTAATGACGGGGCTAGAATAGAATAGTATTTATTGGCTTATACCATGGTATAGCCAAGGAATCTGGCTTTTTTGCTGTTAGAAGATGTTAATGGACGCCACATAGATGACTAATAATTATACGCTACATAAGAAAATAACAGACGTATATATATATACAATTCCCTTTATGAATAAAAATAATAAAGGAGTAATAAAATAAACACTATATACTTATAACGACATACATATCATTATTACTCTCCTAAATAGAAATATAATGAAAATAAATATTCTAAATTTAATCTTGGGTCTCGAATATATCTTAAATTGCACTAACTTTTAATATAAAGAATAAAATTGAATTTAATTGATCTAAGCTATTGATAACAGGGATATTCTCTAATGATATCGTCGATACAAAAGCAAACTAACGAATATGAAAAAATGCATCTTTCATTGCCCATCTTTAATCATTTCTGCTGGACTTATTTACGGCAAATTCTTCAATCTGACTTCACTCTATTAAAGGGAAAGTATTCCACTATCAAAAGGTCAAATCTGCCGAATATTTGACTGTCCAAAAAAAAGTTATGAATAAATACTTTTCCACTCTGAAAAGTGGTGAGTTTCATATTCGTTAGTTTGCTTTTGTATCGACGATATGTAATCCGTGTTTTGTGTTATATATTTCCTCAAAAATGTTGTTCTACGTGTTGTTAAACCAGGGCAGTGCAATAATAAATGGTTTAAGCTGTGATTTATGATTTGATGACACCATCTACATATTTCTCCTGATGTTATATGGGCAACAATGTTCCTATGGAAAAGTTTTATATTTTCATTACCCGAAACTCTTAGTTGGCTAACAAGTTTTACTTTATAATATTACTTTATAATATTTGTATGGTAAGTTAAATAGATAGGTAGGTAGATAGGTTAAGGAGGGCCCTGCAGTAGGATTTCCTTCATCTTGAGATCTAATGCCGAACTTCCTCACTTTAACAGCAGGTAGGGGATATACATATGAAGCCTTCTATAGATGCTTATGGCTATACCTAGGACCTTCTCTCCTGCTAGGAACCCCATCATACCGTCATAGAACCAGTCTCTCTACCAGCATCTGTAGAAGGCTTCATCTCTATATCCCTAACTGCTGATAAAGTGAGGAAGTTCGGTCGTGCAAGTGGTGCCGAAATGGTTAGTTTAATGTGGTTATTGTGGAAAGGTGTCGTTTTTTCTCTTATGATAGCATGTGGTTTACCTTATTTTACTTTCCATTATTTTGATTTCCATATAAATGTTTTGATTGCATTACTTATTATATTTTTTGTGCTGTCCCTTACATGGCATGTATTTGTTTTTACTATTTAGTTTGTAATACCATTAGACCAATTAATCTCTTACGTTATCTAGCATGTACATCTCTTACGTTATCTAGCATGTACATCTCTTACGTTATCTAGCATGTACATCTCTTACGTTATCTAGCATGTACATCTCTTACGTTATCTAGCATGTACATCTCTTACGTTATCTAGCATGTACATCTCTTACGTCATCTAGCATGTACATCTCTTACGTCATCTAGCATGTACATCTCTTACGTTATCTAGCATGTACATCTCTTACGTTATCTAGCATGTACATCTCTTACGTTATCTAGCATGTACATCTCTTACGTTATCTAGCATGTACATCTCTTACGTTATCTAGCATGTACATCTCTTACGTTATCTAGCATGTACATCTCTTACGTTATCTAGCATGTACATCTCTTACGTTATCTAGCATGTACATCTCTTACGTTATCTAGCATGTACATCCTTACGTTATCTAGCATGTACATCTCTTACGTTATCTAGCATGTACATAAATTGTTAACTAGTTGTTTGATTAACTATTATTTTCATATTACTATTTTAGGTAAAATCTATTTATTGACACATTTATTTAGTTTCTTCTATTACTTTATGGTTGGACATTTCGATATGTAAGGATGTATTATGTAAAAAACTCCAGAATATGTGCACACACTCCTTTGTAGAGGGCATTGCCCTATAACGAAGAACTAATAAATAAATAAGTTGAATAGTGCTGAGGCTGAGGGCTATTGAAACTACAGATAGTTCTGTAAAGAGGGCTGTAATTCGAGTTGAGGCCCTTGTCAATGTCTAAGGAAACGTCCGTCACGCAGGAGCGGCATACCTAAGCACTTTCCTCAGAATTTGGGTAGTGTAGACTGCTTTCCAGAACAATTTGCTTAAAATATCCTACATAAATAAAATAAAAACATGAATAGTTCTCTTTTAAATTTGTAATGAGTAACTGATCAATTATTAATTTGCTTCCAGAATCATGTTTACACATGGTACCTATTACACTACGTAATAAATACAAAAAACCTCATATTATCGTCACTCTAGTGGTAGAAAGCGCTCCTTGCGGCGGCTTTGTGAACCTACGTCTGGCGGGCTTTTCTATTGAAATACATTACAAATTAAACCCCCGCTTTCCGATTGACCGATTCCGCTCATTTTTACAACACTTCTTTCTCATGAGTTACCCATGACGTATACCGCGTTTCGTTACAAATCAGCAGAAATCACGACCGGTATGAGTATATTAGGAATTTGGGTCCGGAGTAAACCCCCCCTTCTAATGAACCGATTTAGTTTATTTTTACAACACATATTTACCTGTGGATTACCTCTAGGAATACCGAGTTTCGTCGAAATATACCAAAAATCACGGCTGGTAGTGGCGAATTGGTTTTGTGGGTCCGTAGTAAACCCCCCCCCCCCCCTTCTAATGAACCGATTTAGTTCATTTTTATATCTCACTTTTCTCTCTATATTACCACTACGAATACCAAGTTTCGTTGAAATATAACAAATATTACGGCTGACATAGTCAAATTAGTGTTTTGGGTTCGGGGTAAACCCCCCTTCCGGTGGTCCGACTTTGGTGGTTAACGAACTCGTTCAATCGTTTGCTAATTGAATGCTATATACCAAGTTTCGTGAAGAAAAAACAAAAACTCTGGCCGCCTGTTAACAGACACACACACATATATATACATATATATATATAAATTTTAACGGGGGTCATTTTCGGTGTCTGCTAGGTAGGATCGATAAAGATTTGAAGAAATTTTTCAAAAATTCCATCATGAGTCCAACCTCAATAGCTACTTTCCTTCGGAGGAAAGTGCTAATAGAGGTGGCTCTTTAGTTTTTCAAGAATAAATTTGTTGGCACTGAAAAATCAAAGAAATTTTCTTCAATAAAATTATTTCATGTTATTTGTTTAATTTGTTCTAATTAATGACGGGTCTATTTAAAGATATCTGGTTTGTGTGAATGAAGGCGTAAGCTGCTAGACGAAACTGAAGGAGTTTTGCAATTTATCACTAAAAACCGGTCTCGATTTCTCTTAAAGCCGGTCAGGTTCCATTAAATACTATCAACATTATAAAATCTAAAGTAGAATTCACTAAAAAACTAAATGACATCATAAGAGGGGAAGAAGAAGAAAATAAACGAAAACAGAAAATAATAGAATGTGTACCAAATTAAAGGAAATAATTCGTAGATAACGAACCATAATCTCCAGGTCTTCGATAAGAAAGGTCACCAAAAATGGACCGGTTTACCGTATTCTTATAAAATATTCCAAGAAAAAAAAAATCAAAATATGCCTTAACGAATATTTACTTGTTTATCTTTATTATTCCTAATTTTTTAATTGTCGTTTTTTTTTCTTATTTTTATACTGCGTATCTTTGTTTGCTATAGGATAATTTTCTTATTCGCGAAAACACTTAAAAAAAAAAAAATCAGTTCCGTAACAGGCCACAGGGGCCCTGAGGGGCAGATACTGTAGAGGTATCTGATTCATGACCATACGGCAGACTAGGGAGATAGTGTGGTCAGTACTATGCTCCGGCCACCTGATTTTTCCCTTTGCTCCTTCGACTACTAGGGTCATTAGCACCAAGGTACACAATAATAAATTAATTAAAGGCTGGGTTGGCCTAGGGACGGTCAGGGAAGCCGAATTCAAACCATGAACGAAGACACTAGAAGAATCTTTTAGTGCTTGTTCGGGATTTGAACTCGGGTCAATATGAGTCCAGTGCTCTACCACTGAGCTAACCTCGCACCCTCGCGAAAACACTTAAGCAAGCAAAAAATTATTTTTCAGTTATATCTGACAAAGGAAACTGTAATTACTAAACAAAAGGCAAAAAAAATCCGTCAAGCAGGAGCTGCATAACTAAGCAGATAATTTATCCTACTTAAATACAATGTAACATAAATAGATTATTTGTTTATTTATTAAGGGCTTCAACATTGGTCATTTAGCCCAGCCTCCACATTGATTGTTTTCTAGTCTTCACCTGTAATCAATAAAAGACACGGAGGAATTCAACCGGAAACAAAATATTAATTATCAATGAAACTACTAAAATACTAAGTTAGGTACACATTATCACCACCAGCACAACTAAAGGATATGTTTCATTGTTGATTGTTGATCTACTCGTTATTTCGGAAATTCCCTTGACCGCACTAAAACTCCTACGAGAATGAAAGGCATTAAAGACAAAGTATTAATTATTTATTTATCTTTTCTATTTTATTTTATATTTTCTATTTATTTAAATGTTAACGCCCATTATTATTAACTACGAATTTTAGGACGGGTCATCTATAGCTTACCACCCGGTTCTAGCCAGAATAGGGCTGATGCTTTTTCTTTTATCTAAAGGAAATCCACCACCCCATAGTGGGAATCGAACCCACGACCCCTGACATGGAGTGTTAAGGTTCACGCCTTAACATTCACGGCCATCGGGCCTCCTTTCATTTAATTAAAATAATCACAGTTACTTATAAAATCACTGGCACCCTTTTCCGAAATCAACCCAAAAATTTCAAATAAATATTTAATTTCACATGAAGAATCATCGCTATTCTTTTATGAATGAAATGCCCTAAATTACATTTTTTTTAACTGTCTATAGTCGGTTGATGATATATTACACGATACATTAAGGAAAGTTTTTTTTTTTAAGAAATTTGGTTCATCTATTGTGTAAAGAAGTCTGTTCTGTTTATCGCTTACTGCAGTTATACGAGTCATATTGTCAATAGCTGGTTGTCAAAGCCATCCGGGTCATCCTTGTTATTAACCATGCTCATTTTTTAACTAAGTATCAACAGGTAGTTACCAAAAGCACTTGCTCTGTGATACCCAAGAGCAACATTGGTCCCTCCTCTATAAAGCACACATAAAATTTGTTTTTATGGGGAATCGGGCGAAATTTGGACACCGCGGGGTTGAGAAACCGTACAACCAAAATGATAACAGAATCTCAGTTGGTAGCCTGAAGCAAATCAAAATGAAGTAACAGGTAACCACTACTTATTGAATGCAACTCCTAAGGTATAGAGTTTGAAGTAGATCTAAAAATGTAAGTCCTTATTTCGCGAGTCTCTGAGGGCGGTCGGCAGGTGGCCTCCTGTAGTGTTCCGATATGACCTCGAGACGGTGATAACGTTGCCTGTACTTCTCCATAGCACTCCGCGCAACATTTCCACGCCAACAATTCATCCTCAGAGATTCAGGACTGCAAAGCTCGAATAGCGTGGTCATTTGCTTTCATTTCTTTAACTTGTTGAAAATGTCGCTGATTTGACCTTCGAGAACTTCGTTAGTGGGGGGTAGAATTTTTCACATGCCGGCATATTTGTATACACAACAAAACAGTTTTTGAGAGAACTTAAAAACTTAGAACTTTGGCTAAGAGTGCTAATGCAATTTAAGACATGTGAATTTTGGTGGCGCTTGAAAAACAGGAAGAACTAAATAAATACATTATATTTACAAGGATGAACGAGTCGGATCTATGTATGTGGAAGTTGGATTTATAACTTGGTTCGCCACAAGTTCTTAATTTTAGAACGCTGAGTTTCATACCGATTGTGATCCTAATATTTATCGTTTCTGTGATGAGTGCTTTGGAAAGGACTATTGAGATTCCAGCCCTCCACCTTCAATAATATCAACAGTACCCCTCGCGCAAATTCCGTGAGTAAATTCATTAAGCCAATAGGACCTCATTTACTGGTTGAATGCTCCACCAATGAAAAATTAATATTTAAAATATATTATACAGAAGCAATTAAAGAAGTAAAGTTTATGCTCGGCTATTTTCACAATGCAGAATCTTTAAAAACATGATAAAAACACCCTCATCTATTTTCAAAAGTTTCCCTTGGGGTGGGTTTACATCATGCGACACGACACGTGTCATATCTAACAACGGCGGGTGTCAGATAATAACTGAACGCTGACATTCTGCGACCTGACACCTGTCAAAGTCCGTGTCGTGATATATGCATTGTATCACGGAACGGACAATAAGTTCGCTAAATTCACAACAAGCAACCTAATGTTTGACAAAGATTAACAGTACAGTTTTCGTTTTGCGGTTTATATTTTACTAAAAGAAAAGGGAAAAAGTCCGTCACGCAGGAGCTGCATAACTAAGCACTTTCCCCTTGAATAATTTGCTTAAAATAACCTATATAGACAATTAAAATAAAAAATTTAATAGTTGTGCTCTTTTGCTTTCATGAGCAGCTGTTTCAATTATTAATTTTCGTCCAGAGTTTTGTGTATGCGTGGTACTACAATACGTACTAAATACACAAAACTTCACATTTCATCTATAGATCTTGATGAGTTTCGCGAACCTATGTTTGGTGGAAGAATTCAATTCAAACATAGTACAAAGTAACATCCCCCCCCCTCCAATAGACCGATTTAGTTCATTTTCACAACACTTCTTTCTTATTAGATAGTCAGGACCTATAAAGAGTTTCGTAACAATACAACAGAAATTACGACCGGTATAAGGAACTTAGTAATTTCTGTCCGGAGTAAACCCTCCCTTCTAGTCAACCGATTTAGTTTATTTTTACAACACATTTTTCTCTTCAGTTGAACACAACAAATACCGAGTTTCGTTGAAATATAACAAAAATTACGACTGGTATTGGCAAATAACTACTTTGGCTCCGGAGTAAAGTCCCCCTCCGGATGGACCGAATTTGTTGGTTAACGAACTCGATCAATCGTTTGATGGGGGAATACTATATGCCAAGTTTCGTGGCGAAAAAACAAAAACTCTGGCCTGTATCGTGTTAACGGACACATATATAACTATATATATATATATATATATATATATATATATATATATATATATATATATATAAATTTTAGCTGGGGTAATTTTTGGTGTCTACTAGGTAGGATCATTAAAGATTCGAAGAAATTTTTCAAAAATTCCGTCATGAGTGCAACCTCAATAGCTACTTTCCTTCGGAGGAAAGTGATAAAAAAAGGGAAATTTGGAACAATTTTCCACGATTTGATTGACGACAACAAACAGAACGCTTATAATTATTTTCGGACGACTCAGCTTGACTTCTATGTTCCGTTGGTGATTATTCTTCTATTTCCTACCATACTAGCTCCTTCTCGTCTCTGGCACAAGACTTCTATTCTGAAATATAAGGAAAAGAGAAATTCCTTACACATTAGATCAGGTTTTCTCCTGCCATTTTCAATAAACTGCTGTCATTTATCTATATTATAGATCTTATGCCAGAGAATAACACTAATCTTAAATACAGAAAAAGTTTAAGTAATAGAATTTTCGGAATCTGAAGATGTCTGCAACTATAAGACACGTTATATGAACAGAAAGCTTTGCGTTTACGACATAATAATGTTTTCTGAAAATGTCAACTCGACTTGTTTGACTGATTAAAGTGTCTGGAGGTGTCCGATTTGCATTTCCAAACGCCTTGTCGTATGCGGCACATGGCCTGTCGTATAAAGTAAAACCTGTAGAAATGTAGTCTTAACTTAAGTAAGTTCTTCTACATCCCTAAAACATCTACATGTTCTTTTCACATCTCATTTGGAATCAAATATCCCGACGCCCAAGAATATTCAAGAGGCATTTCCTTGCAATGATTACACGATAGTTAATATTTTCTGCTGGAAGATGTCATATCATTACCAGCCCGAACTGATTGGCATTACAGGTCATCACAAATATCACGGCAAAAAAAACAAAAAAAAACTACAAACAACAAGACGTTGATTAAAATTCGCTCTCGAATAAGAACGTCTGAACATTAATTCCACCGTTCCCCTTAAATTGACCAATTTCCTCTTCATTTAATGCCTTCATTACCCCCGTGAATATTCAAACAGGCTGCTTCCATCGGCGAGGAAATATTTAAGAAAACAAGTTGCACAAAGTTATCGCAACATAGTAAACAAAATCGTTATAACAATAACGCAATTCGTTTCCTTTAAACCAACAAACGTTAATAGCGAATCTTTAAACTCTCCTTGACTTTAGAAATGGTTTTTTTTTTTTTTTTTAATATTTGTAGTAAATCACCAAATTCTATTCAAAACTATTTAAGCAAAAACTGCTATTCTCGTGATAATGTACTAACTTGCACAAAGGTCTAACACACAGAAACAACGTTGTAGCCCTTTTACATATAATGCATACATCATGATTTGGAAAGCATAATTTAAAACAGGAAACATAAAATATTTTTCCTTCAATGAAATAAAACAAACTTCCAACAATTTGGACTCAGGTGGTCCTATCGAAATTTTCCCGTGAGCCAATGTATTAAGCTTTCGAACATTCGCCTTTCAATGACTAAGGTTTAAAAATCGTTTTCATGATATTTAAATAATATATTTCAAATATAAGAAGAGTCGAAACTTGCACTAGGCAATTTCCTTTCAAGAACCATTTAAGCGAAGACTCATCCTGCTATTCTCATGAGAATATACTCACTAGTACAAACATATCAAACTACAAGAAACTAGGGAATGTTGGCTAGTTTCCATATAATGCTAACATCAGATGTGATTTCCTAAGCTTAATTTAAGAGAGAAAACTTACAATATTTTGCATTTAAATGAAACGACACAAACTCTTCCGAATATTTGTACTGAGGTGGTCCTTTCGAAATTTTCGCGTGATCCAATGTAGCAGAAAATTTATTGGGCGCTTGAAACCTTCCACTTAACAAGATTTTGCAACCGTTTTCAATATATTCAAATAATATATTTTAAATATAAGAATAGTAGAATATTGCACTGGGCTCTGCATAAAATACATTTTTATTAATACTTCTTCAATTTCTAAATATAACCGTTATAAAAGTATAAATCTTAGTTTGGATGAATATCTAAGATGAGAAAAATTATCAGCACAAATCTTCGTTTTGGATTTTCTGAAAATAAAACTCTTAAATATGAATATATTTATTTATTGATATTTCACAACGCAGCGATTTGCTCTTTATGTGAGTGGGTGAGCAAAACTTGAAAACCAAGCTTACAGTTTTACAGCACCATATAAAGGCGTGATGAGGGTTATAAATATCTTCTTAAAAGTGTTTTTATTCGATTCCGTAATGTCCATAAGTACCAATATGTACTTGGAAGCATATTAACACAAGCACTACGATTTTTGTGTTAATTTTGCAGAGAAAGAAAAAATCAGTCCCGTAACAGGCCACGAGGGCCCTGAGGGGCAGATACCATAGAGGTATCTGATTCATGACCATACGGCACACTAGGGAGATAGTGTGGTCAGTAATATGCTTGGCTGAGTTGACTGCTAGAGTCATTAGCACCCAAGGTACCCATTATTAAATTAATTAAAGGCTTGGTTGGCCTAGGGACGGCCAGGGAGGCCGAATTCAGCCCATGAACGAAGACACTACAAGAAAAAATCTTTAGTGCTTGCTCGGGATTTGAACTGAGGTCCTTCAACTTAATTAATTTTGCAGAAAAGAAAATGTTCTGGAAGGCGATTCTTCTAGTTTAATAAACATAAAATTTCGTTTTAGGCGAGGTATTTCTGTGCCATATTTCGTCAAAATAGGATAATTTTTGTAAACACTATACAGCTATTGAATACATCGTCGATACAAAAGCAAACTAACGAATATGAAAATCACCACTTTTCAGAGTGGAAAAGTATTTATTCATAACTTTTTTTTGGACAGTCAAATATTCGGCAGAATTAACCTTTTGATAGTGGAATACTTTCCCTTTAATACAGTGAAGTCAGATTGAAGAATTTGCCGTAAATAAGTCCAGCAGAAATTATTAAAGATGGACAATGAAAGATTCACTTTTTCATATTCGATACTCTGCATTTGTATCGACGATATCGTCGTTACAAATGCAGAGTATCGAATGTGAAAATCACCACTTTTCAGAGTAGAAAAGCGTTTATTCATAACTTTTTTTGGGGCAGTCAAATATTCGGCAGATTTGACCTTTTGATAGTGGAATACTTTCCCTTTAATAGAGTGAACTAAGATTCAAGAATTTGCCGTACATAAGTCCAGCAGAAATTAGTAAAGATTGACAATGAAGGATGCATTTTTCACATTCGATACTTTGCATTTGTATCGATGATATTTTTTATATTTATTCAAGCTATAGGTAATATTTGTCACCTGTATAGCCAAAAAGACAACGAGATCCGTAGAATTGTCATGGTGGTCTTGGTCTGAAACGGTCCGCTTAAAACAATAGCTCTGAGTGAAAATCCCCGGTGGTCCAGAGACTTGGCTGGTGGGAATACCTTCTCTTCAGAGGCAGTCTGAGGATTATTTCTAATCGCCTTAACCTGGAAGGAGGGCTCAACAGGGATAGTGTCTCCAGGAAAATCGGAATTTCCCACAGTCACTTAGATGTCAAAGGGGAAGAAAGAAAGACATCTTTGTTGTTGTTTTTTTTTTATGTGCAAGTAGAAACAAAGCAACGGATTAAAAAAAAAATGGAACTTGGTGTAAAGAAAACCACATAAAATGTCATGTTTTGGAACCCATAGATCACAAAAATAACAATGGTCCCAATTTCTATATTTGCCTGATCACTCTCAAATTGAGCTCAACAATTGACCGATTTCTGTGAAGTTTGGGACAAAAATACTTTGTACAACTTAAAAGGTCAAAATCGTTAACTAGCAGAATTAGCACGCATGAGTATATATTTTTGGGTGAAATATCAATAATAATAAAAAAATAAATAATTGTTTGAATTAATTTAATTTTTTTAAATTGTAATTATGTTTACAACTCAAGCCAAAGTTATATAAAATATTGTTTAGAGTAATATAAAATTTAAAAAGTAAATAAATAACGATATTACAATAAAATCATGGTATTTTCTGATGTGCCTAGCTTTCCCCAAAGTTTCGTAAACGCAACATATTTTTTCTCCTAAACTATAATTGTTGATTTTGGTTTTTCTTTTAAGTGCCCAAGAGGAAAAAATAACGAAAAATGTCAAAAAAAAATCCAGTAGAAATAGGCTTGGGATTTAATGGGTTAAGCCGTCAGATCTACGTCGTGTAAGTGGATCTACTTCGTGTAAGTGGATCTACGTCGTGTAAGTGGATCTACGTCGTGTAAGTGGATCTACGTCGTGTAAGTGGATCTACGTCGTGTAAGTGGATCTACTTCGTGTAAGTGGATCTACGTCGTGTAAGTGGATCTACGTCGTATAAGTGGATCTACGTCGTGTAAGTGGATCTACGTCGTGTAAGTGGATCTACTTCGTGTAAGTGGATCTACGTCGTGTAAGTGGATCTACGTCGTGTAAGTGGATCTACGTCGTGTAAGTGGATCTACGTCGTGTAAGTGGATCTACGTCGTGTAAGTGGATCTACGTCGTATAAGTGGATCTACGTCGATTCCTGCCTACGCACTGAAGAATTATCATCATTTATATATAAACCTCCTAAATTAGCAGAACAATTCAAACTAAGACATTCCATTTATTAGTGTACAAGGCCTTTTGGCAGATAAGATCCCATCACTCGGAGTTTAGTAATGTCAGGGTCGGCGTTTTGTAATGTCAAAGGGATGCGTACGTCGTCGCTACGCGTTTGGTCGCGCTTATTAGTCAATTTTCTCAATACCACCATATTAAAGTCTAGTTGAATATTTTATTTTACATAGATATTTACACGTTTCCTCCCTCCCTCTCTAGCTTGTTCAAAAACGGAACAACTTTAATTAAATTTAGCAAACAAATGCATTGGGTGATTTGAAAGGTAAAGCTAGTTAACCAGCAGAATCCGTATTGCGGAACATGGTTTTGAGGGCGAAATACGTGTGAAGAATCGTAGCGCTTGCATTTCACCTCATTATGCTTGCAGGTACACTTTTTATCGGGTTTCTAACGTAGGAAAACGAATGGAACTATTTTTAAAGTAATACTTTTAACGAGAAACGATTGATTCAGGTAAAAATTGATCCAGACGTTTGACATTTATCTGAACTAAGATATTTAAATTTTGGTTGCGTTTAGCGTCATTAAAGTATTAAAAAAAAAACATATTTTTTTAACAGACTTGAAACGTTTTGGGGCCTTCGTGTATTTTCTTAAATATCTCGAAAAGTTGAAGGTAATTTTCGATTGGGGATGTCACTCGTAGAAATAATTGCTTAAAGCTTTGAAAGTGTTAGTTTCGTTGGTTTGATTTCTTCGGTTTTTTGGCGGGGATTTCTCAGACTTCCACATCTATTACTCGAACTCCAATTGACAACCTCACCGATTCCCCAATCACTTGTAGCAATTGAAACATCGACATAACTGCTGTATCTTCAAACATAAGACTTTTTGGAAGATGATCGTGGCGCTCCTGCATGTGATCGCTCTTCTGGTTTCAGCCGATGTACAGCCGATATTGGACAACGTTGAATTCGAAAGTGATGATTAACCTGGGGAATAATTGGCCACAAAAGAATTTCCTACAATTAGAGAAGCGCCAACGGCCATAGCCACGTTGAATACACCGGTTCCCGTAGTTCACCGAAGTTAAGCAACGTCGGGCGTGGTCAGTACCTGAATGGGTGACCGACCACGTGCTGTTGGCATTATGAATGGGTGGCAACCTGTAGATAGCCCGGCGCTAATAGCCAAATAGTTGATGCGCGGTTAAAAACGAGAAAAAAAATTAGCAAAATCGGTCCAACTGAAAGGGGGTTGCTTTTCTTTTCTGTCTCAGTTCCGTGAGAAAAAATGGCGGCGCCCATAGGTTTCCCGCCAACCTCATGTTTCTATTTACTTTTGTTGTAGGTTATTTTTAAATTTTTTTTTTTTTTTCTATAGAAACCCCGCAATTTTACCTCTAAGCTTGGAGATAAAATTTCGCAATACCAGTGAGCTGTCTTTGTCATCGACTCCCAATCTGCTTTAATCTCAATAGCACATTTTAGGTGCAACTGTGAATTTATCTAGAAATCAGTCCCCTAACAGGCCACAATGACCAGAGAGGCTGATACTGTAGAGGTATCTAATTCGTGATCATACGGCAGACTAGTGAGATAGTAATGACAGCATTGTATTGTAAAAAAAAAAAAAGAAGTAAATTGGTCCATTTGGAGTAAATGCTTGCATGAAACTGCTAACCCAGAACAATTTTTGGCGCTAATGGCCAAGTTGTAGATGCGCCGTAAAAAAAAAAAAAAAAAAAAAAAAAAAAAAAAAAAAAAAAAAAAAAAAAAAAAAATTAGAGAAGCCACAAATGCGGTTAACGCACATTGGACCTTCTTGGACACCTGTGATAACGTTAATAATCACATCGTCCCTGCCATGTCAAACTATCGCATATGAAAAATTTTGTTTTTAATTTCGGGACTTTACTCTTGGATTGTGGACGATACGGCTTGTCGCAAATTGTCGTCCCTGCCATGTCGAACTATCGAATATGCAAATCGGAGCAAAATAGGAACGAACATATTCTATCCATTGACGAAGTAACATATTGAAAAATGGTCTTATTCGATACTTTATTTAAGGCATTAAAGGCTATTTTATAAAGTGGCCTTTAATGTCTTAAATTCCTCGCTGCTCCCTGCATGTCGGAAAAAAATTCAGATTTGATAGTTTGACATGGTAGGGATGACACATTAACACGCTGAGAAGAAACACTTGAAAAGTGATGTTGAAAAAAGGGAAAACCATATTAACAAAAAATGGAGATTATTTTACAGTCAATGGTCAGTGAGGTGCACAAATGTACTAACTCAATAAGAGTTCCATTAGCCGTATCTTGCCAATTGGCTTTATATGCACATGCCTTAATTTCTATATTGGTTCATTTTTCTCCAATAACATATAGATAAGTCGATGTATAAAATCGATGAATCGATTTTCGGTAAGTCGAACAATTATTCAGGGATCCTTGAAGATCGACTGATCAAGAGTTGGCTGTATTTACTGCTGAATATTGCCTAATGCAAAAACGACAGCTGTCTACTGCGGGCGGAAACTCGCTCCACCTGCTATTCTATTTCCGTTCGGGACTGCTTATTAGAAACACGAAAAAAATAAAACTCCCTCTCATTATTGTGCCTAGTTATATTGGCGAAGTCACGTATATCCAAAAGAAAAATTAAAATAAAATGCAGGAAATGTGATACACGCCTCCAATGGAACCACCACTTTTCTTAAGCAAGGCCATCTTCTCGAAATTGAAAGCCACCCGTCCACCCAACCTAATGTGCCTGACTGAAAAATGAATTATCTTCTTGTGTCGTTGTTCGATGGTCGGAATGGGTTTTCCAAACCTTCCCTACTTAGTAGAAGGTTACTACTGAACACATTATTCCTGAAATATATACAAGAACCAGATACCTCTACGCTATCTGTCCTCTGGGCTCTCATGGCCTGTAAAGGGACTGATTTTATATATCCGTTTTTGTTTTTTTTAGAGAATGTAGTAAGCACTTAAACGGTTACTATCCACTTACTACGATTCCATAACCATTTTCGAGAAATTTAAGTAAATATACGAAAATCCCAAAAATCCCGTTATCTGTTAATACAATATATTTTTTTTCTAAAACTTCCTTTACTCCAAACGTAACAAACATTCAAATATTTTAGTTTTTATGAATATCTAACATCCAAATATACCTCCAAGCCTACGAATGCCAAATGGTATGCATACATATATCGTCGATACAAATGCAAAGTATCGAAAGTGAAAAAACACATTTTTCATTTTCAATCTTTACTAATTTCTGCTGGGCTTATGTACGGCAAATTCTTGAATCTTACTTCACTCTATTAAAGGGAAAGTATTCCACTATCAAAATGTCAAATCTGCCGAATATTTGACTGTCCAAAAAAAAGTTATGAATAAATGCTTTTCCACTCTGAAAAGTGGTGATTTTCACATTCGATACTTTGCATTTGTAACGACGATATCTGTCTGTTAGCTCACTAGCTATCTCAAAAATGGACCGATTTTAATGAAATTTGGTTCAAAAATACTTTGTGTTATTATATATATATATATATATATATATATATATATATATATATATATATATATTAATGCGTTTCGTTCTTTTAGGCTTAGGGTCGGGAAAAAGTAGTACTTCCTAGTGTCACACCACTTTATTTTTCATGCCCTACATGTTTCGTGCTTAATTCATTCGCACCACATCAGGGGCACTTCTTGCTAAGAAGTCCTCTCGTCTCATGTACCGTAATACTAGTATTACGCCTGCCTCCGTAGAAGGTACATGAGGAGACGAGAGGACTTCTTAGCAAGAAGTGCCCCTGATGAGGTGCGAATGAATTAAGCACGAAACATGTAGGGCATGAAAAATAAAGTGGTGTGACACTAGGAAGTACTACTTTTTCCCGACCCTAAGCCTAAAAGAACGAAACGCATTAAGAAATATTTTGAGTCATCCACAAGAATAATAATATATATATATATAAACTCTATCTAAACTATTTGAACCAACCTTTATTTTGTGATCTATAGGTTCTGAAACAATTAACAATTAATCTCAATTTGTCTAGTGCATATTTTGCCTTCCTGAAAGCACCTAACCCCATGCGTCCTATCAAGATCCGTTCCTGATTAGTTCAGGATACCACTTTTAGCGCGGTTTCTCCCTCCCTCCGTAGGGATCTTATGAGGTTGACCTCGAGGTAAGTGGAAGGTAACCAATCGATAGCTTACTAAATTTCCTACGAAAAAGATTCTGATGTAATTTTCGATGGAGCGATGTCAATCGGAGAAATAAGGACTTGAAAATTCGCAATTGTTAGTCTTGTTTCTCTTTTGAACGGGTTTTTATATCTGTTTATCTAACGTTTTAACTGGCCGTTGCTTATTTTAATTGCATTTAACAGTAAAACGAGTATCGGACTAAAACAGGGTAAGAAAATAAGGAAGAAGGTAAGGGAAATCGCCATGATACTGTCAATGTCCTGTTGTGCCGCGTTAAATATATTTTCTCTTCGAGATTTTACTTTATATTTTTCAAGAGGGACCCCACCAATAACTGCTACTTTACTAATAGCACTAGAGATATGTACGGAACCGTGCTAAGATGACGCAGTTCCTGCCTGTTTTAGCGCGGTTCCTCCCTCCCCCATAGGGAGGAACCCCGCTTATAAGGTTGATACAATGAAACGATCCGAAAGTGCCGGCTAGAAAATTTCGCGTTTCAGAACCCCTAGAGACCGAAAATAACGGTGGTTCAAATTTGTATATATATATATATGTATATATTTATTTATATATATATATATATATATATATATATATATATATATATATATATATATATATATATTTGTCTGTTCGCTCATTTCTGGCTTCCCTAATGGTCCGATTGTGATGAAATTTGGTACAAAAATCCTTCGTCCAATTTGAAAGGTCAAGTTCGTTAACCAGCAAAATCCGCCTACTGGAAGATGGCGTTTGGGGCGAAATTCGCGAAAAAAAAATCGTAACGCTTACGTTTTTGAGTTCATAAGCTTCTAAGTACTCGTTTTATATGATTCCTGGGCTAGGAAAACGAATGAACCCATTTTCAAGGCGATAGCTTTAACCGTTTTCGAGAAAATTGGAAAAATATTTTTTGAATACCGTTTTTGGTTTGGGTACTTAGAATCATGGGATTCAGTTGAAACATTTTCTGCATGTTCTAGTTTCATCAAAACTAATATGTTGAAATTTTGGTTACGTTTGGAGTTAAGGAAGGGTTAGAATAAAATATTTTATTAACAGACATAAAAAGTTTTAGTAACTTTGTTTACTTTCCTTAATATCTCGAAAAAGGTTGAGAATCTTGGTAAACGGAAGAATACCATTAGAAAGCTTATTAAATGCTCTAAAAAAAAGGTTCTAATGAAAGTTTTGATTAGGCGATGTCAATCGGAGAAATAAGAGCTTAAAACTTTAAAGTAATTGATTTCGCTTATTCGAACTGTTCTTTTTGTCTGTTTTTTATTCCTTGTTATTTTTTAATTGCTTATTGTTGGATAATGTATTTGAAAATAAAACAGGTTAAGAAAAATAAGAAAAACAATTTAATGTTAGAGATATGGATTTCCAAGATATATAGCTTTTCAACTGCCTAGCGTCCTTCCTAGGGAGGGTTCTTTGTCTTTGATTTTGGTACTTAGAATCATGGGATTCAGTTGAAACATTTTCTGCATGTTCTAGTTTCATCAAAACTAATATGTTGAAATTTTTGTTACGTTTAGAGTAAAGGAAGGGTTAGAATAAAATATTTTATTAACAGACAAAAAAAGTTTTGGTAACTTTGTATAATTTCGTTAGTATCTCGAAAACCGTTGACAATCTTGTGAAGCGGAAGATTACCATTCGGAAGCTTACTAAATGCTCTACAAAAAAGGTTCTGAAGAAAGTTTTAATTAGGTTATGTCAATCGGAGAAAAAAGTGCTTAAAGCTTTAAATTAATTGATTTCGTTTATACCAATGGTTCTTTTTGTCTGTTTTATTTCTTGTTATTTTTTAATTGCTTATAGTTGGATAATGTATTTGACAATAAAACTGGTTAAGTAAAATAACAAAAACAATTTATTGTTAGAAATATAGATTTCCAAGATTCCAAGACCTTGTCACTAGCGGGTCAGTTTCTAGTGTAGCCGACCCTTCCAGGTAAGATTGTAAATCATGACTTTTCAAGACTTTACTACTCACAGGAATGGCGTTAGTGACCTTAAGGGTTGACACGCCATTATAATAATTAATTAAAAAAAAAAGACTGGTGGAACCAACATAATAACTGCTTCTATTTTAATCTTTCCAAATTAGACTAGGGATTTGAACGGAACCGCGCTAAGATGATGCAGTCCTGCGAGACGGACTTTTTTTTCGTGTAATTTAATGCAGAGCTTCAAATGAACGACTTTCGCTTCCTTTCTCCCAATTATGACTCCCATTTTGCATGCAATGCAATTGCTAATTGTATTTTGCTAATAATTGATAATAACTATGTAGATTTGATCACCTCCCCCGGTCCTCCAACGATTACAAGCCCCCACCAGGATCTTCCCTGTTCGGAACAGCTTGCCAACCCGTTACTCGGCCGATCACCTTACACGGTTCGATAACCTTATACAACACCTCACATATTAACTTTCTTGTCATCTTCGCTTTTCACAAAGGCCTAGGGCAATATATTAAAATTATAATTTGTAAAATGTACATCCAACGCGGCATTATTCCGGAGTAAAACCACACCTTCGGATGTAGCGATTTTACTAGAGTCAACTAACTCGTCCTATCGTTTGTCATGGGAATTTTAATGGAGGTAATTTTCGGAATAAAGTACAATCGATAAAGATTTTCAGCATTTTTTTTTATGAGTGCAACCTCAATAGATTACATCCTTCGGAAAGTGATAAAAAAAGGTATTGCGTATTTTGTTTTGTAATTACACAGGCACACACAAAAAATGTGGTATTTTCCAATGACACCACACATATATCCTTATGTATTTCGACACGTTAAATCCGAACCCGGAGCCCGTCGCACCCCATCTCGTCAGGTTTAAGAGCATTTGAAGGTCACATTTCGTATGAAATCGTTTACGAAGAAATAACTAGAGCTTCCGTGGTTTTGAGGGTAGCTGAATTTGATTCAGTGGTCTGTTTTACCCCTTCGGAACAAAATCAAGCTCATTTCCAAGATAAATATGTCAATTTTTCAAAAAATGAATTTTGACTGCAGATTCATTTCTTGCAAAATAAACACATTTGTCCTTGAAATGGACTTGATTTTGCGCCGATGTGCTGAACAGACCTCGAATTCAGCGGCTCTCAAAACCATGGAAGCTCTAGTTATTTCTCTTTAACGACTTCATACTAGATTTGACGTTCAAATACTCTTAAACATGGCGTGATGGTGTTAAACGGACTCCGGATTCGGATTCAGCGTGTCGAAATACATAAGAATACATGCATGGCATCTTCGGAAAAGACCACTTTTTTGTGTGTGTGCCTGCGTTATTAATTTTCTATCTTTTTTTTTTTTTTTTACTTAATAATGTTGAAATTAGCAATTGTTTATATACCTTTCTTTTTCTATGTAATTATTTTTGTGTGATTAGTCCCCTCCCCCAATCAGATGGACCGATTTCATTTATTGTTAAAACAAGTCGTTTTCTTTTGGTAATCACGAAGTATGCAGAGTATCTTTGCAACATATAAAAACATTACGGGCGGTATGACAAATTAGAAATTTGGGTCGAACTAAAGCCCCCTTCAGATCGTTATGGAAAATATTATATGCCAAGTTTAGGGATATATGTGTGTGTTTTTCTATGTCTGGTATAGGGTAAGGGAAAAATCAGTGCTAAAAAAAGATGTCGCATGAATGTTTTTAAATTATTATTTTTAGATTTTTTTATAATTTTTTTTGTAGTAATGTTGAGAATCGTAGTTGTTTTAATATTTTAGATATACTTGTATTATTTTTCTGAATATGTTTCCGTACCTTGGAACAAAAAAGGGCCGCTGTCCAAAACTGTGGAATTTGAGCGAACTGCTCGAGTGACATCATTGTATATCTTTGTGAAGACATTGGCCGTTTTAATATTGGCCCATTGTTAGTTATTGAGGAAAAGAATATTTTTCTTTAACATTGCCCCTTTTAACAATTATATTGATCCCACCCTGATGTCTCATGTGCAGTTCACTCAAATTTCAGAGGTTTGGACATTGGCCCTTTTTGTTCCAAGGTACAGAATTATTCATTATTTATTGATGCTAACGCACTTACTACTGTTTACTGATCCGTTTTGTCCAAAATTTCGTGTTTTTTATAAGATTTGCTAACAATAATTACTGAAAAAAATTACATTAGGTTAATGGCATTTTGTTCGCTTCTGTTGAGAGTTATTTCATCATCGGTTCATGATTCTGATTGTTGCTTCATAAGATATTTGTATGTAATTTGATTCAGTTGGACCTAATGCCTAGCTATCTGTAAGAAACGAGCATACCTCAACTAGACCACTCAGCCATCATATGATCTTATCTCAACAGGTTGGTCTTATTCTCCTAGAGTGTTTTTTTTTTTTTTTTTTTTTTTTTTTTTTGTTTATAATACCTCCTTCCGAGTGTCTACATTTACCACGAGACATATATTTAACCAGTGTTTCTTAAGGGTACAATAGCTCTAACGAATGGAGTTGATGATTATACACGTTATGTGCATGTTGTTTTATCGTTTTCCCACTAGGAACGATAGGGAGGATGTCGGTGAGAGAGAGAGAGAGAGAGAGAGAGAGAGAGAGAGAGAGAGAGGGTAGGGGGAGAGGGAGTGAGGAAACTGCAGAGGGAGAGAAAAAGAGAGCAAGAGAGAGTTAGAGAGAGAGTGAGAGAGGGAGAGAGAGAGAGAGAGAGAGAGAGAGAGGGAGAGAGAGAGAGAGAGAGAGAGGGAGAGAGAGAGAGAGAGAGAGAGAGAACGAGAGAGTGGGGCGGGGGAGAGGGAGTGAGGAAACTACAGAGGGAGAGAAAAAGTGAGCAAGAGAGAGTTAGAGAGAGAGTGAGAGAGGGAGAGAGAGTGATGGGGGGAGAGAGAGAGAGAGAGTTAGAGAGAGAGGGAGAGAGAGAAGAGAGAGAGAGAGAGAGAGAGAGAGAGAGAGAGGGGGGGAGAGAAAGAGAGAGGGGGGGAGAGGGGGGAGAGAGGGGCATGGGAGAGTGAGGAAAAGAATGAAACGAAGTCAGAAATTTAAATTTAAATAAATGCTACATAAGTAACCTTTAATAATTGGAGGTAATTACTTGCTCGAGAAAGTTTTTACTTATCTTTATTCAATCAAAAATAAGAGTTTAAGGGGAAAACTGTACGTAAATACTTGTGATTGAAGTAAATTTTGGAAAATTTAGTGGTTAATTATTTTATTTTGCAAACACCTTCACTTCAGTGAACAGCAGATATCTACTTATTTTATTATCGAAAAAGTTCAAATTTAACTGTTAAAAAAAACTTTTATTTTATAAGTTAAAAAAACTTTTATTTAATAGTTTTAAGAGTAAAAGTAATTTAGGAACTTCTAAAATTAGGGAGGTACACGAAAGTAAAAGGTAAAGTAATACTTTTATTTTATTCAATATGAAATAAAAGTTTTATGTTTATTAATCAAGAATTTTAGGGTTTCCTTGGTTTACAATACCTGGAATACCGGGATGAAAGAAAATACACAATTAAGTAAGTGCTGAAAGAACCTTTTCAACCCTAAAGTATATATTATTTATTTAAATTTTAACGACTATTATTATTAACTAGGAATTTTGGGACGGGTTATCTATAGGTTACCACCCTTTTCTAGCCAGAATAGGGCTGATGCCTTTTCTTTTTCGAAAGAAAAGCCACCACCCCTAGTAGGAATCGAACCTATGACCATTGGCACGGAGTGATAAGTGCTCACGCCTTAACCCTCACGGGTACCGGGCCTAAGTATTTATTTAATGATTATAGACACAATCTAAATTCCACTAACTGACAGAATAAATATTTATAGAAATTGAATTAATTCTTCAAAATAAGTGAAATTTTCTTCGTTTAAAAATTTAGTTTATTTATTTACTGAAATATATTTGTTGATACAAAACAAAAAATAAACTATAGTAGCTTTAATTTATACCTCTAAACTTTTTTCCTTTCTTAGGTATTTTAATAGTAATTACTACTTTTTAAAACTTTATAAATACTTTTTTTAAATAAAAGTTAACAATTATTTTCGATCCCTGGTAGTCAGTGATATTTTATTCGAGTGGTTGTAAGTATTTTTTTTTTTTTGTTTTTTTTTTTTTACGGCGCATCTACAACTTGGCCATTAGCGCCGTGCTATCTATAGGTTGCCACCCTTTTATAATGCCAACAGCACGTGGTCGGCCACCCATTCAGGTACCGACCACGCCCGACAAGTAATTACTTGTAAGTAATTACTTGTAAAACGGCAAGTAAAAGCTTTAGCTTGAAGGGAGATTAAGACTATTGACAAATGATCCCCCGTTATAAGATCCAATTGAAAGCAGTCCTAGCCTTATTTAAGAATCTATTCGAGAAGTAAATCAAAGGCCTAGAATGATTCAATGTTCATTGTCTTCGTTTATAGAGCGGCGCACTTCCTCCTCAGAGTGGTAGCCCAGGGCTCGGTCCATACTCACAACCAGCGAGTCGCGTGTCCCATAGGACTCATAGGAGTAAACCACCACTCTTAATGGACTTATTTCGTTTACTCTCCGAAAAAAAAATCGTTCTATTTAGATTCCCATAACGTATAAAGAGTTTCGTTTCTGTAAATCGAACATTACAGCCAGTATGGATAAATCAGTAATTTGGGGACCGGAGCAACCCCCTTTCAGTTGGACCAATTTTGCTAATAATTAGCAAAATCGCCAACGGCCATAGCCACGTTGAATGCACCGGTTCCCGTAGATCACCGAAGTTAAGCAACGTCGGGCGTGGCCAGTACATGAATGGGTGACCGACCACGTGCTGTTGGCATTATAAAAGGGTGGCAACCTGTAGATAGTCCGGCGCTAATACCCAAATAGTTGATGCGCGGTTAAAAACGAGAAAAAAAATGAGTAAAATCGGTCCAACTGAAAGGGGGTTGCTTTTCTTTTCTGTCCCAGCTCCGTGAGAAAAAATTGCGGCGCCCATAGGTTTCCCGTCAACCTCATGTTTCTATTTACTTTTGTTGTAAAGGTTATTTTTTTTAAATTTTTTGTTGTTTTTTTTTTTCTTTAGAAACCCCGCAATTTTACCTCTAAGCTTGGAGATAAAATTTCGCAATACCAGTGAGCTGTCTTTGTCATCGACTCCCAATCTGCTGTAATCTCAATATCAGATTGTAGGTGTAACTGTGCATTTATCTAGAAATCAGTCCCCTAACAGGCCACAATGACCAGAGAGGCTGATACTGTAGAGGTATCTAATTCGTGATCATACGGCAGACTAGTGAGATAGTAATGACAGCATTGTATTGTAAAAAAAAAAAAGTAAAATTGGTCCATTTGGAGTAAATGCTTGCATGAAACCGCTATCCCAGAACAATTTTTCTTGTGTCCCTTGCAGCCAAAAGTTTTATTTTCTTGTGGCAAATCGTATTAATTACCATTCGAAACATGAGAATCCAAGGCGTTAGCCACTAAACCACGGGGAGACCCTTTTATTTATTTATCTTATTAATAATTGAATCAGCATTATATAAGAAACATAAAAGAGTATATTTTTTTATGTTTATGCAACCTTTCCCAGAAATGTTCTGTGTTTTTCAAGAGTTTTAAAATCCGTAAATGAGACAATACTTAGGCAACTGAAGAACGAGCCATACTCTGCAACATACTGATAGGCACCAGCTAACGTTCGTAACAAGTCTAATTTAAAACGTAATTACCAACTGTTTATGAGGAATCAATGTAATAGAATATCTAAACGTAGCACCGTTTAACAATGATGTCCCTGTGATTCCTGCAGTCGGCAGTAAATAAATAAATTTTGAAAAATGTCTCAGCAATATTGGAAATTTTGATTGTTAAATTGTTGCATTTAAACTCCCCCAAAAATTAATTTGAGGAATATTAATATCAAAAAAGCTTATTCCAAATAGCAGAATATATTTAAATCAACCGTATACTTACTATAGGATTGGTAGTGTAATCCCATTCTTGAAGATAAATAATTAATTCATTGAAGAAAACTGCCCTTGCTGCTTCCAAATAGAATTCTCTCAAAGAATATTTCACTTCTTGTAGACTAAACCTTGAATTTACCCTCTTTTCGGCGGAGAAAAAACCTCTTTGATGTCACCGCGCCCGACGGTTGCTTACATAAATTTCAATTTTTTTTTTGCGCCATCAGACAGTTCACAACATCATGAATGTATTTTGAATTCCAAATCTATAGTCTTTTCCTACAATCAAATAAGTTCTCCATTTAAATAAAATGCAACACACTTCCTGGTTTTCTTAAGCAGCCGAAATCTATTTATAAACGGGAATGGATTCCCACTTCCTGTGCTTCTTATGAGCCAGCTAAGAAAGCAGGTAGACTTTCGTAAGAGGTCCCTATTCACTGATGTATCATCACAAACCTATATGGACATATAGAAACGTCCATCACGCAGAAGGTGCATAACTAAGCACTTTCCTCAGAATATGGGTAATGTACACTGTATTCCTGAATAATTTGCTTAAAATAACATATTTTTGCAATGAACAGCTGACTTAATGTTGAGGAGAAGCCGGATAGAGCCTCCATGGCGCTCCTAGTGGTGGAAGATACAACCAATGCTGGTGTCATGTGTGGTGGTAACTCAATCTGAATATAATACATAATAAACCCCCAATTCTAATGAACCGATTTAGTTTATTTTTACAACACATGTTTCTATTAAGATCGCCACAACAAATACCGAGTTTTGTACACATATATCTATATATCTCTCTCACTAATATATATATATATATACACATATAATAAAATTCTAACAGATTAGTATCGGTACATGGAAGATATATGGGAAAAACTGCTATTGGGGCCTTTATAAACGCAATAGTACCCAAAACAATGATTTTTAGTGTTTTTGTCTGTTTGTCGGTGCGCGATAATCTCAGAAGCGGCTTATCCGATCTAGTTGCGGTTTTCACTAATATATTGCGGCAAGCTTCACTTAACATTTAGTGTTTGTTTCATTTCAATCGGTTCATAAATAAAAAAGTTATGACAATGTAAATAATCACGTCAAACATTTTATGAACTATCGTTAACTCGATAGACACCAGAATTTTCAGAATAGCAAATGATTGAACGAGTTCGCTAACCACAAAACTTGGTCCATCTGGAGAGGGGATTTACTCCGGACCCAAAGTAGTTATTCGCCCTTACTGGCCGCAATTATTGTTGTATTGCAACGAAACTTGGTATTAGTTGTGGAAATATTTATAGAAAAATATGTTGTAGAAATAAACTAAATCGGTTCTTTAGGAGGGGGTTTAACAATCCTTGCAGCCTGTATGCTTGATCCCCCATGGGTACACGCCTAACATCGTGCATAAAGAAGCATTGCTGTAAAGTAGATTTTTTTTTTTAAAATACCCATACGTCGGTGTTTATAATCCAAAAGATATATCCAAAAATGCTGCCCTAAGCCACTATCCACGCGGACGAATTCGCGGGCACAGCTAGTAAAACTATATATATAAATTTTAACGGGGGTCATTTTCGGTGTGTAGGATCGATAAAGATTTGATGACATTTTTCAAAAATGCCTTCATAAGTGCAACCTCAATAGCTACTCTCCCGCGGAGGAACTCTGGAAGTACTTAAATACTGTTTTGAATGTTCCTAATTTTAAGCCAGTGTTGTCATGTCTGCTTCCATTCAGTAGATAGTTCAGTTCAATTGTAGCTGATTGTAATGCTTGTTGGAATCCTTGACTCATCCCGAAAGTAGCCAGACCTCTTTGGACGGCTATTGGGCAAGATGGACTCACACCTCCTTGGAGGGGCAGAAATGGGCGCTCTTTCAGGATTTCACAAATATTTTGAATCAGGTCAATAGAAAGCCCTTCAAAACTGGCATTACAAACTCCTACGGATGAAACAGAACCTTTCATAAACTGATCTAACAATGTGACTTCGTTTTGAATTCATTGGCTACTGTAAACGCGTTCCAACTCCATAGGGATTTAACCAGCTTATGACGCTAACTCGATGAAAAAAATGTTTCACAACTTATATGTAACAAAACTACCGGTGGTTATATATATATATATATATATATATATATATATATATATATCTACTATATATTTGTCAAATACCACTCACTCACTCACTCACTCACTCACTCACTCACTCATCTATCAACGCCCAGCCCAAACCGCTCGAAGGAAAATTTTGAAATTTTGCATGGACACTCCCTATATAACGTAGGCACTCGCTAAGAAAGGATTTTTTGATATTCGAAGTTTTAAGCATTTTTAGGGGGGTTTTAAGTTTGAGTTGGTTAGAGAAGGCAAGCCTAGGTAGCCTGCGTTGCTAGGACGATAAAGAACAGCTGTTACCGTACATTATCTATTTCATAGTTTTATTTCTAATTGAGGTTAATTTCAACTATGATGGCAGACCTTGAATTAATTGAAATTAACTGTCCCTCATAGAGTTTTAATTGCGTTTCTTTTCTGCCTGTCCCCGTCAGATAGGCTTGCCATATTTTTGGAGAGTTTGGGGGGGAATAAAAAGAGTACAAATTATAAGTAAAATGGTTGGTGAGTTTTAAGCCTAGCAACTAACGGGAAGGGGGAATCCTAAACTTTTAGTCTACCCAAACCTTAAAAATAAGAACGGAACTTTTTTTACTACTTGATTTTCTTAAAAAAATCTCTCAGCCAAATAGTAGTGTCTGGCAGCTGGCAGCGCGCTGTGCAGGTAGTTCCAGCGTTTTACAGTTAGATTACTTCTGATTTCTTTGACACTGTGAGCAGTAGTAAAAATGTTGATTGTAGAAAAGTAACCGATGTAAAAAAGATTTTTATAAACATGAATTCATTACTTGTTACATCTTACAGCCTTTTCCGGGACATTGATAAAATCGGGCGGGACACCGAAACAATTGCAAAATGCCGGGACAGTCCCAGTCAAACCGTGATGTATGGCATATCCTTAGGTTTTCCAGGTGAGGTAATAATATCCGGAACCCTTGCAATGCCTTCTCGCCTATAACCTTGGTAATACTCGTAAATATATTGGGTGTTACCAAATGACTTCATGGAAACATAAACTTTTAAATTTTAACGCCCATTGAATAAAATATAGTATGACGGGAACCGTGCTATAATAAACTGCACAGAATTGTATAGTAACGTAATTTTAATGAAACATTATTTAAAGCAATAAAATAACCACTTCCGTGACGAAGCACGGGTATTCAGCTAGTATATATATATATGTATATATTTGTCTTTTCGCACTCTCGAAACGTCCGAAAATGGTCATGTCTGTTGTTAATATTATTTTTATAATTCTTCCTCTAATAGCCAATGGCCATATCCACGTTAAATACACCGGTTCCCGTTGATCACTAAAGTTAAGCAGCGGCGAGCGTGGCCAGTACCTGAATGGGTAACCGACCACGTGATGTTGCCATTATAAATGGGTGGGTTAACCTATAGATAACCTGGCGTTAATAGCCCAGCTGCAAATTCTCTAATTGAAACCTAATCAAAATTTATGTGGAGACCCGGTAGCCGTGAGGGTTAAGGCGTGAGCTCTTAACACTCCGTGCCAAAGGTCGTGGGTTCGATTCTCACTAGGGGCGGTGGCTTTTCTTTCGAAAAAAAGAAAAGGCATAGCCCCTATCCTGGCTAGAAAAGGGTGGTAACCTATAGATAACCCATCCTAAAAATTCGTAGTTAATAATAAATGGACGTTAAAATTTAAAAAAAAATAAAAAAAAAAAAAAAAAAATGTATGTACTTTAGTTTGTAAGAATGGCATACGTTCGAAACCATCTTAAACTCAATACGGCGTTTTAGAGTATCCAAACCAAAATTCAAATTTTTCCTATTTTTTTGAAAATAGTTAATGATATCATCACGTTGAGAGTAGTTTTATTGGATCATCCACGCCTAAACACCTATTAAAAGTGTATCTGGAAGCTAATTTTTTTTAAGTTCATCAACACCTAGGCCATTACACCGAGATTTTTGTGGTTGTTTAACGGCGTATCAACATTCGGGATATTAACGCCGGGTTATCTATAGGTTGCCACCCTTTTTTATAATGCCAACAGCACATGGTCGGTCCATCCATTCAGGTACTGGCCACGCCCGACGTTGCTTAACTTTGGTAGTCTCCGGGAACTGGTACATTGAACGTGGCTTTGGCCGTTGGCCGCACCGAGTTATCTATAGGTTACCACCTTTCCTAAACATCCTTTGTGGAGAAGGGAATTCATTCAGCGGGTCATAGATAAATAGATAGATATATGTAAGAATTCAAACTTCTGCAGGCTGGTCTCGAACCTGCCTCTCCCGCTTGAGAATCCAAGGCCTTAGCAAGAACTAGAAACCAAGCAAAAATGCACGAACTACGATTTTTTTTTTTTTTGTGCCGCCGATATCACCGAAAAACCATTGTTGCGGCAGGTAGATTCAGGTGGTTTAGGAACTGGGCCTTTCGTTTCAAAAAATATAGATTTGTCTGCCGAATTTAGTCAAAATCTGACGGTAGGGTACTGTCAGACATATACCTATACAGATATAAATTTGTGGGCTATAAAAGGTTTATCAACAGCAATTCTGGATTGAGGAATTGTGAAATCAGGTCGACTTCATAAGTTCGTTTTACACCCAATAGGAAGAGAAGACAAGCAGAAACACAATTCATAAAATGTTGATAATATAGACAGCAATCAACCATTGCTTTTATAAGCTTCTATGTTTTCAAAAAGTAGAAAAATGTTGTTTCCCTCGTTTTTTTATAGACAACCTCTGTGGTAAATAGCTATGCCTTTATGAGTTCTGTAGGCCTTCCTCAATTTAAATGATATCTTCTATTATAAGAAGGCCGTTTTTAACTACCTTCCATAATTCCTTTCCTAGGCTACACCTACGAATTATGCTAGGGAGCATTAAGAATAATTGCCAATAATTAAAACAGAAAATCAGTTTTGAATGAAAAATGTGAGCAATAATCCAACTAGTTCATTTCCTTCAGATTGGACAACTCAGGCGTCGAAGCGCGATCAACGAATGTTCAAGAGAAGTAACATACCTAAGTATCATAATTTCTGGAATATTAAAGGAAGCGAAAATAGAAGTTATTGATATTTTTAGCACTTTCCTCCGAAAGAAAGTAGCTATTGAGGTTGCACTCATGACGGAATATTTGGAAAATTTCTTCGAATCTTTATCGATCCTACCTAGTAGACACCGAAAATGACCCCTGTTCAAATATATATATATATATATATATATATATATATATATATATATATGTCCGCTGACACGATACAGGCCAGAGTTTTTGTTTTTTCGCCACGAAACTTGGAATGTAGTATTCTCCCATCAAACGATTGAACGAGTTCGTTAACCAACAAAATCGGTTCTTCAGGAGGGGGGGTTTACTCCGGAGCCAAAGTATTTATTTACCAATACCAGCAATAATTATTATTATATTCCAATGAAACTCGGTATTCGTTGTGGTCAACTGAAGAGAAAACAATGATATAAAAATAAACTAAATCGGTTGACTAGAAGGGGGGGGGTTTACTCCGGACAGAAATTACTAATTTTATACTAATTTACTTCTCTTGTATTGTAACGAAACTCTTTATACGTCCTGGCTATCTAATAAGAAAGAAGTGATATGAAAATGAACTAAATCGGTCTATTGGAAGAGGGGGGGGGGGGTGTTCCTTTGTACTATGTCTGAATTGAATTCTTCCGCCAAACGTATGTTCGCGAAACTCTTCAAGATGAATAGATCAAAATGTGAAGCTTTGTGTATTTAGTACGTAGTGTAGTACCCCGCATACATAAACCTCTGGGAGAAAATTAATTACATACCGGGGCACGTAGATATTAAATAAAGCACAGACGTTGAAATACAAGCCAAATTGGCAACCACACTACAGAACATAACAACAAGTGAAACAACTTACGAGGACCTAACGACATATTATAGCAACCAAATACTTATTCAGTGGCAGACAGCATGGCACAACACTAACGACAATAATCTACGACAGATTAAACAAACAGTGGTAGAATGGCTATCCAGCAGAAGAGGAAACCGGAGAGAAGAGGTAGTTCTAACTCGACTCCGAATTGGCCATTCTCTACTTACTCACGGACACCTAATGACTAGACAAGACGCACCAACATGTAGACAATGTAACCAACTCCTAACTATAAGACATATACTTACAGACTGTCGAAGAAGAGAACAATTAAACATACCCACTGACCTTACAGAACTCTTGTCCGATGGTAGCAATTATTTGAATCAGATATTTAAATATTTACAAACTATACATATATATCACACAATTTAACGAACTCATGAAAATGTTTACTCTGTCATTTTTTTTATAACTTCCTTACTTTTATTTTATTTTAGGCTTTTAAATCTATTTGATACTTTTTCTGAATTTTTTTTTTTTTTTTACGGCGCATCTACATTTAGGTCATTAGCGCCGACATCCAGGGTGCAGCGAGGAATTTTACCAGCGAGCCGTGGGATGATAAAATTCCTGCCGGAGGTTGGGAATCGAACCCACCATCTCCCGCTTATGAATCCAAGGCGCTAGCCATTAGACCACGGGAGACCCCTTTTTCTGAAATTATATTTATTTCTTTTATGTAATGATTATGCATTATAATTTATTTAATAATATTATCTTTTTGTTCAAAGCTGACGTTTCCATATAGACTTACTAATTTGCTAGTCGCCTCCGTTGCGATCAAGCAGTAAATAAATAAATAAATAAAATAAATTAATTACAAAATTAATATTTGAAACAGCTGCTCATAAAAAATGCAAAAAAGTAGAACAATTTATGTTTTTATTTTATTTATCTATATAGGTTATTTTAAGCAAATTATTCAGGAATGTACTCGACACTACCCAATTCTGAGGAAAGTGCTTAGATATGCAGCTCCTGCGTGACGGACTTTTATTTATGTGTTATGAAGGGCAGGATTCGCCATCAGTGAACCTATTTTCAAATGTAAGTTGAAGGTGAGGGTGAGGAAATATCAATGAATTCCTAAAGAAACTGGCAGGAGTTGCTGAACAATTGCTTTTATTCGTGACCTTTGGATAGGAAAAGTCGATATCTTACTTCTGGATTTTCGAATTGCGTTAAATATCAAGAGTGGGTTTTGTCCCTTTAAGAAAAGAGGAAACGCTATAAAAATTAAAAAAAAAAAAAAAAGGTAGAATTGAAGTTTCGCATCCTCAAAACCGATTTCTTTCAAATTTTGTACAATAACCTATTTTGATGCACTAAACACGAATACGTTAAAAAAAAACCTTCGCATTTAACTAGGAAAGTAGTTATTAAGCACTAAAGTTCACTGTTATGCGGGTTATGAGAGCTAATGTAAACAACTAAATTTGTGACGACTTTAAGGCATACATGCTATGCGTTTCCGCTCGCTACGCTCGCTCAAGAAGATGACAAAACCCCAGTCAATCCAACTCGCTAAAATATATAGAATTCTAATACTAGAATATAATATTAAGCACTTAAGTTCACTGTTCGGAAGGTTATAAAACTAGGCGTCAACAGCGTATTTGTAAACACGCGCATGCGCAGATATATAACATTGGGAAACAGAGAACTCTCATTTGAAATGTTCAGAAACCATTTATTCAAAAATATTGTTAATTTTAAGGGCATCCTCCCCCGCCGTCACCTGTCGCTTAAGGGCATACGTGCTATGCGTTTCCGCTCGCTTTGCTCGCTCAAGAAGACAACAAAACCCCAGTCAATCCAACTTGCTAAAATTAACAGAATTCTATTAATTATTCTATTAACTTTAGTGCTTAATAACTTCTTTCCTAGTTGAATGCGAAGTTTTTTTTAACGTATTCGTGTTTAGTGCATCAAAATACGTTATTGTACAAAATTTGAAAGAAATCGGTTTTGAGGGCGTGTAACTTCATTTTTACCTTATTAAGCTCTAAAGTTTAATGTTATCGAGCGCATGCGCAGGTATGGAAAAGTCCTTAATAAAGAAGTCTAATTGAAATTGACTATCAATTTTTTTAATTTGCCAGCAGTATATAATAGAAATCCCTTAATAATTAGCTATCCCTTAATAATTAGAAATCCCTTAATAATTAGCTATGCACATTTATTTGCTCGTTCTAATTCGTGCCTGCTGAAGTTTGATAGTGTCCATTGTTTCATTTTATAGAAAAGTTACAATGAAGTTTCATGAATTTATGCTCGTCCACAATTGAGAAGAATTACTCAAATATTTGTTTGAGGATAAAGTTTTGAGTAATCGTTTATGAGGAGCGCTTAAAGGCATCTTTCGGTGTGATAGCGGTTTGCATCCACCGAACATCGCGTCTGAAGGAGAAGAAAGCTGAGAAGGATGTCTAGGACGACTTTTGGGCAGAAGTGCCATGCGTTTCCGCTCGCTACGCTCGCTCAAGAGGACATCAAAACTCTAGTCAATCCATTTTTATTTATTTATTGTTTAACGCTAAAAGACGATAACACAGTTAAAACGTTATTTAAAGAAAATAAAAAACAATAATAAAAGCAGTCGTAATGAATTAAGAAGTTGTAAAGTGTATCTGTACTGTTTATGTTAATATTTAGTTTTACATTTAGTCAGTGAGTTTGACGAGTATATGATTGTATAAATCTTTATAGTGTATATTACTCAACATAGTCAATCCAACTCGCTAAAATTAATAGAATTCTATTGAGTTGGTTTGACTAGAGTTTTGATATCTTCTTGAGCGAGCGGAAACCCATAGCACGCCTGCCCCTAAGCGACAGGTTATGACGGGTGATGATGCCCTTAAAATTGACATAATTTTTCATTAAATAGTTTATCAACATTTCAAATGAGAATTCTCTGTTTCTCAATGTTACATGTCGGCGCATGCGCATGTTTACAAATACGCTGTTTACGCTTTTATAACCTCCATCACAGTGAACTTTAGTGCTTAATAACGTCTTTCCTAGTTGAGAGCGACCTTTTAGCACTTTCCTCCGAAGGAAAGTAGCTATTGAGGTTGGACTCATGACGGAATTTTTGAAAAATTTCTTCAAATCTTTATCGATCCTACCTAGTAGACACCGAAAATGACCCCCGTTAAAATTTATATATATCTATATATATATATATATATATGCATATATATATATATATATATATATATATATATATATATGTGTCTGTTAACACGATAGCGGCCAGAGTTTTTGTTTTTTCGTCACGAAACTTGCTATATAGCATTCAATTAGCAAACGATTGAACGAGTTCGTTAACCACCAAAGTCGGTCCACCGGAAGGGGGGGTTTAACCCGAACCCAAAACACTTATTTGACTATGTCAGCCGTAATATTTGTTATATTTCAACGAAACTAAGTATTCGTAGTGGTAATATAGAGAGAAAAGTGAGATATAAAAATGAACTAAATCGGTTCATTAGAAGGGGGGGTTTACTCCGGACCCACAATACCAATTCGCCACTACCAGCCGTGATTTTTGGTATATTTCGACGAAACTCGGTATTCGTAGTGGTAATCTACAGGTAAATATGTGTTGTAAAAATAAACTAAATCGGTTCATTAGAAGGGGGGTTTACTCCGGACCCAAATTCCTAATATACTCATACCGGTCGTAATTTCTGCTGTATTGTAACGAATCGCGGTATCGGTCAATCGGAAAGCGGGGGTTTAATTTGTAATATATTTGAATAGAAAAGCCGGCAGACGTAGGTTCACAAAGCCGCCGCAAGGAGCGCTTTCTACCACTAGAGTGACCGTATCCTGTTCCTGCGTTAGATCAAAATACGATAATATGAGGATTTTTGTATTTATTACGTAGTGTAGTAGGTACCATGTGTAAACATAACTCTGGATGCAAATTAATAATTGATCAGTTACTCATTACAAAATGTGAACTATTCACGTTTTTATTTTATTTATGTAGGATATTTTAAGCAAATTGTTCTGGAAAGCAGTCTACACTACCCAAATTCTGAGGAAAGTGCTTAGTTATGCAGCTCCTGCGTGACGGACTTTTTTTTTTAACGTATTCGTGTTTAGTGCATTAAAACTTCATTTATAGTGATAAATATTAAAGTAATCGTTTGTGAGGACGCTAAACTTCAGTTTTACCAACAAAAAAAATTAAGATGTTTTTCACCTAACGTACAACCGACTAACACGAGAAATTCAACTATAAACACGACTATTCCTTTGTGACAAATGACCAAAAACAAGGCTATACAGAGGAAAAATGTTGTTCTATATCTGATTTAACAATCGTCCAGAGGATTATCAACAACAGGATTTACTAGCTGTTGATTGTGATATTAGCATCCATTTCCCAGGGAGGTTTGTTTACATTCCAAGTCAGTCGTTGAGTGTCCAGCTCTGCCTCATGGACCTGCCGTTCTTGAACCATCCTATCGCCTTATCCGACATCAATGAGCAGCGTATCAAATACAGAAACGTAAGCAACATGTTAATTCTATTTTATTTAATATCTTGAGAAAACTTAACCAAATTACTCCCTAAACCTTAAAAAAACAAAACTCAAGTTCGAATTCTTTAACCTTCCGAAATAGATTGTTACTTTTAGCGTTGATGTAGAAGTTTCATAAAACATAGCTCACGAAAAAACGGGCATTCAAATTGGCAATTAAAGACTTAATTTTGAACGAATTATCAATGCGGACAAGCGGTGTTTTATCGCGCGAAAAAAGCGCAATACTTACAGTTTTGCGTTGATTGGCTGTGAGGTAGAATTTTATTTTGTATTTTGACTTGCAGAGTCGAATGAAACTACTTTCTAGGCATCTACCAGTATTATTTTAAAGAAAAGTTGGAAAAATTAGATGCATTGTTTCGCACACTCATAAGTGTCGCAATAAATTGACATTTGTTCTATTTGCTAAATTCAGAAATGTAATGTTTCTTTGTAAAACATATTATGTATTACAAAATTCAGAAATTTTCTATATATGTACTTTTTAAATACACTTTTTATTCGTGTATATATATTTTCTAATTAACTTTCCATTTCATTATTATAATGTTATTCACTCTATTAGTGTCAATGAGTGGGTTCACAATACCAAAAATATTTCCATTTTTTACTTCCAGTTTTAGTTTTTGTATTTTTTTTTTCTATTTTGAAGCGCACATTAATAAACATATTTTGATAATACTCATAAATTTAATGTAATATTAACAAGTGTTTTATTATTAAAAAACATTATAAAAATAATCCTACAGATTTTTAGTTAAAATTGTTAAAGTATTATAGAGTTTACCAGACTCAAAATGGAAAGTAAGAAAGTATCTAACATTGATATTATTTGTACAAGATGTATCTTACACTAATAAATAAATATCTATCTCTATCTATCTATTATGTAATTTCAATATAAAATTATTTTGATATCTATTACTTTTAGCACTTTCCTCCGAAGGAAAGTAGCTATTGAGGTTGCACTCATGACGGAATTTTTGAAAACTTTCTTCGAATCTTTATCGATCCTACCTAGCAGACACCAAAAATGACCCCAGTTAAAATTTATATATATCCATATATATATATATATATATATATATATATATATATATATATATATATATATATATATATATATATAGTTATATATGTGTCCGTTAACACGATACAGGCCAGAGTTTTTGTTTTTTCGCCACGAAACTTGGTATATAGTATTCCCCCATTAAACGATTGATCGAGTTCGTTAACCAACAAAATCCGTCCATCCGGAGAGGGGGTTTACTCCGGAGCCAAAGTAGTTATTTGCCAATACCAGTCGTAATTTTTGTTATATTTCAACGAAACTCGGTATATGTTGTGTTCAACTGAAGAGAAAAATGTGTTATAAAAATAAACTAAATTGGTAGACTAGAAGGGGAGGGGGGGTTTACTCCGGACCCAAATTACTAATTTGCTCATACCCGTCGTAATTTCTGCTGTATTGTAACGAAACGCGGTATACGTCCTGGGTATCTAATAAGGAAGAAGTGTTGTAAAAATTAACTAAATCGGTCTATCGGAAGGGGGGGGGGGATTTACTTTGTACTATGTTTGAATTGAATTGAAACAGGTGTTATTTATGTTTTTATTTTATTTATCTATATAGGTTATTTTAAGCAAATTATTCAGGAATGCACTCGACACTACCCAATTCTGAGGAAAGTGCTTAGTTATGCAGCTCCTGCGTGACGGACTTTTTTTTATATAAAATGTAAACAACATTTTTTTTTTCCGCTTGATTACTGCTACAGTGCTGCTTATCTAAACTGAAATAAACAAATGTTCCACCTTACGGAATCATTAATTTTTTAAAAATAAATATTTCAATGTTATTGAAATATATATATATATATATATATATATATATATATATATATATATATATATATATATAATATCTGTGCATGTATAACATATGTTTTTGTAAATGTCATAATGTTTATATCTCTAAATGCATTGTTAAATCAGAAAATATTACCAGGAAACATTAATTAATGTATTTCAACCTGCTACTGTCTACAATGGATCACACAACTGTAATTTCTGCTAATCGCCTGAGCAGTGGTTAAATAAATAAACCTAAGACATGTACATTTTGTTTACAATACCTGGAGTAGGAAAAATGAACCAAAACGTAGGGGTTAAAACAATATTCTTCATTGCTTATGATTTTCCAACTTCAACCAACAAGTAACCAATTTTAAATCTTAGGACTTATACTTTGGGCCTAACGCAATGGTCTAACAGTGTTTTTTTGTTTTTTTTTAACTCGAAATAATTATACGCAACACTTGGTGGAATAGGGCGTTAACCTTTAGATAAGCCTTATCATTACTGTCTTTATTATAGAGGGTCAGTAATATACTAAGATAACAAATGATACAAAATACGATTTTTTCTTTAACATTTTACCTATATATATATATATATATATATATATATATATATATATATATATATATATATATGTATACTTGAAACACCGGTATTTCCGAGACCTATGGGGTCTAAAACGTGGATATTTATCATCGGCACATCCGGATTGTGCTGCAAGGTTGCCTGGGCGTATATAGAAAGCAATTTCGTAAGGGACTGGGAGAATTTCGGGGGGGGGAGGCTGAGAACATTTGGGAGCTTTAGAATACTAACAATCTAGAACTTAAAACAGTTATCCCAAATAAAAAATATTTCTTCTGAACTAAGTAATCTAACCTAATTTATTTTTAAGGTTTTTTTTTTAAGACTAGAGCCCCCTCACCCCCCTCCCTTATATACGCCCATGTAAGGTCGACGTCATTAGCGGATTTCCGCCTATGGAAGGAAAGAGGAAACGCGCTAAAACTCTATTCTGAAAGTATATTTTGCCAGAGAATGATAAAATATGTCTTGAATCCAAATCATAAAAAAGTAATTAAATGGGAAATCAATGAATTTCAATTAAAATGATGAATATCTTTTCAGGTCCCTTTATACAACTGAACTATCGAAACCATGTTAATAGTAGTTATTTAAAAATTCAGAGCAGTAGTTTATTACAAACTTACTGAAAATATTTTACTAACAAACACTGATTCGGATAGAAACTCGTGAATAAATATAAACATAATAGCCAATACCTTTAAGGAAATCATCGGATTCCATGGATTTTCTCTTCAGAATTATAACCTTCTAATTGTAAAAAGTCCGACTCGCAGGAACTGCGTCATCTTAGCGTGGTTCCTTTCTTAGCCCTAGTGCTACTAGTAAAGAAATAGTAGCGGTATTGGTGGGGTTTGATCTTTCTTGAATAATATCAAATAAAATCTATATGTATCATGGCGACTTCCATCACCTTCTCAACGTTCGCTCTGCAAACACTATAACATTGTTTCACATTTTCTTACCTTTTTTTAGTCAAATAAACGGTAAACAGATACAAAAAAAAACCTTCAAAAGAGCAAAACTAACAATTTCGAATTTTCAAGTCCTTGTATCTCCGAATTACATCGCCACATTGAACATAACATCAGAACCTTTTTTGTAGGAAATTTAGTAAGCTTTTGAATGGTTATCTTCCACTTTCCACGATTTCCCAAACGTTTTCGAGATATTTTATTCTTTCTTTTATTCCATGTGAGCTCCGTAACAGTGGCGATGAGCTCATTGGGACGACAGAAGAAAGGTTCGTTAAATATTAGTCAGTTGGTCAAATAAAACAAAATAAAACATAAAGAAATAAAAGAGAAAAAACAAGATGTTGCTATTAAATAAAACCAAAATAAAATATTACATATAGTTATACCTTTGAATATAAGTGAGCTGCTTTTAAGTGTGTAAGGAGTATATGGATGTACGGGCTACCTTCAGTAAGTAAGTCGTGTAAGTTGTATGGAATTGTCAAGTCGCTGCGTTGTCTACAGTCTGTCAGTATATGTTTAACAGTTAGAGTTCTGTTACACTGTCTACACGTTGGTCTTTCCTTTCTGTCCAGTAAGTATGAGTGGGTAAGTCGAGTGTGGCCTATCCGAAGCCTGGATAAAATTACATCGTCCTGACGAGAAAATTGTTCTGTTTTCCAAGTTCTTGTCGTGTTCTTAATTTCTTTTAATTTGCATGTACTCGAGATATTTTAGAAAATATACGAAAATCACAAAACTTTTCATGGCTGTTAATGAAATATTTTATTTCTAGTACTACTTGTTTTACTCCAAAATTTACCTATCATAGATTAGATGAATATCAAACGTATAGAACAAGTTCCAACTGAATTAATCGTTTCTGAAAACCCAAAATGATTATTAGTTTGGAAAAGTAGGTATTTCAATGATTCTCGAAAACAGTTAAAGATTCAAGCTTTAAAAATGGTTTCATTCGTATTTCTGCGTTAAGTAACCTATAAAACGAGTACCTGCAAGCATATGAACTCGAAAACGTAAGCGTTACGATTTATTTCGCACGAATATTGCTCCAGAAAGCATCTTCCGGAGGACGAATTCTGCTGGTTAACAAACTTGACCTTTCAAATTAGATGAAAGATTTTTGTAGCAAATTTCATCAAAATCGGACCGTTTGTCTGGCAGCTAGCTCGGGGCGAGGTTAGCTCAGTGGTAGAGCACTGAACTAATAAGGTGGAGGACCTGAGTTCAAATCCCGAGCAACCACTATAGATTTTTACTTCAAGTGTCTTCGTTCATGGGTTGAATTCGGCCGCCCTGGCCGTCCCTAGGCCAACCCAGCCTTTAATTAATTTAATAATGGGTACCTTGGGTGCTAATGACTCTAGCAGTCGAAGCAGTCAAGGGGAAAATCAGGCGGCCAAAGCATAGTACTGACCAAACTATCTCCCTAATGTGCCGGATGGTCATGAATCAGATACCTCTATAGCATCTGCCCCTCAGGGCCCTCGTGGTCTGTTACGGGGTATATATATATATATATATATATATATATATATATATACACACACACACACACACACACACACACACACACACACAAATTTGAACCACTGTTATAATATTGTTCTATAGGATCTGAAAAAGGAAATTTTCGTGTCGGCACTTCCAGATTACGTCATGAGGTCAACCTCATAAGCGGGTTTCTTCCCTATGGAGGGAGGGAGAAACCGCGCTAAAATTGAAAATATGAAGTCAAAAATGAATAATTATAATACAAATATTTGCCATCTATTAACACGCCATCTTTGTAATCATGCAGACCCTAACATAGTCTGTATGATGGCGGCTCTACGTGATAAGTGAAACTCTGTTACTACGTGATCCAATGTTGGTCGTGATGAATTAAAAAAACAGTAGCCGATTCGACGGAATTTTTGCTTAGAATATAGTAAACTTGCCGAGAAATGTAAGTAATAAACTATGTTTCCTTTGGCGCGTTTCCTCGTTATTATAGATGTTTCCTAAAAACAGGCTCAGTCTGTCAGAAGTGGGGGTCCACTCCGGCAGCAAATTATCAATTTGCCGGTACAGGCCGTTATTTTTAAATCCTTGCAAAAGAACTCTGTAGACATGGTTCTCAGCCAATGCGGAACATGTTTTGTAAGAAATACAAAATAAATCCATTTTACGTTCCTTACAACCTGTGAGTTGTTCGAGATTCAGCATTGTTTATATTTAGAAATTTCCTACCTTTCAACAAATTTTGCCTTACTCGAAACCTGATATTCCATTAGCTCAGAAGAATAGAACGAATTAACTAACGAAATAAATGATCATTTACCTTACTGGTTAACATCTTTCTGTGCATTAATTCTGTATTTTCTTGCTTTTTTGACGAAGGCTACCAGAGAGCAGCCGAAGCGTCCTTAATAAAGATTTTTACAAAAATCGTATTGATGTTATCTTAGCCGAATCTCAACTAGTCCCCCGAAATTATTACTTATTTTTTTTTTAATTGTAATTGAGACTGCTTCAAATATCAAGTACATGTGCTAATGACCCTAGTAGTCGAAGCACCCCCCCCACCAAAAAAATCAATATCAATTGAAAAAAATCAACTATCTGAATTGTAATTGAATTACAATTATAATTACATTAAAATTCTTAATAAAATTGATATTTTAATTACTGACTATCATAATTAGTGATGAGTAATCTTATAATTGAATTACAATTCTAATTCAATTAGAATTCGAAGTAATTTATATTTGAAATACATAATTAGTGCTTTAATTACATCACAGGATTACAATGTCATTATAACTCACTTTTTAATTGAATTATAATTCATGAACTACAAAACCTATGTAATCGTAATTCTTAATTAAATTACAAAATGCCCTTCGCTGGCTGAAGGTTTGACTTAATACACCCCCCCCCCACCTCTTACATTTCTCCCCTACCTCTCTGGCCAAAAGGGCTTGATCCTCGCAGTTCTTCTCCAGATGTCGATGAAGTATCTTGTCTCTTCCCATCATCTATGACCTAGTGTTAAGTTCTTCATTACGGGTAATATCTGAGCAACCATAAATATCGCTGTCTGCCGCTCATTAAAGTTCATCTAGAAATTTTATTAAAGCATCTTTTGCTTGCATCTCGAAGATACTAACAATTACGCTGACCAGTAGGCTCCCCTTTTTCCACATTTCGGGAGCTGTAAGTCACATTCTCGGGGCCCTGAGTCTTCGTCAGCTAGCAGCGTCATTCGGGTGAGTATAATTATTTTTTATACAGTAAAACCTCGTTAAATCGGACCTCTTTAACCCGGACCAGTTTTGGAACCAGTTGTTCGGTGTAGTAAATGAAGACTTGTTTTACGATAAATTGCTATTCTCAGTACGTAAATTACCAATTAGTAAATTGTTTTGACTATGTAAAAAAGGATGGAAGCATTGATAAGATTTGATAAGGGAGAATTGTTAAAGAACATTGCTACAGAGTTTGGTGTAGGAACATCAACCGTACCTGATTGGAAAAAGAACAGAAAACGCATTGAAGGCATTTGTTTCAAGATTATTTCTAAGGACTGATTATGGTGGTTATGACCCACGCAGAAGCAGTAGCAAACATTAAGAAATTGATGTTGTATTTCCAGAGCCATACCAAAACATTACGAAATGATCTTCTAATGTTAAAGCGGATGCGAGATCGCGTTGCTAGTAAGCAATACACTAAACTGAGACAGCAGAAGCTCTGTCTTTCTTACTACAGACTGTTTGTAGTTATGTTGAGTACTGTGCAAATACATAGGCTATACAGGACATACAGTATATGCGTTTTTAAGTAAAAGTGTGTCGATAAAATTTCTATGCTGCATATAAAATATTTCGGTGATTTAAATGTTTTTTTTTGTTTTTTTTTCGTTTTTCCGTCATTCTCTGGATCACCCGGATTTTCGTTAACTCGGATTGGGCCTGGTCCCAGTTAATCCGGTTAAACGAGGTTTTGTTGTATATTTTTTTCTCGTGAGTTTGAAATAATTTCACCACCCACTTGCTGACGATTATTTCTTTAATCCCCCACGTACATTAATTTTATATATTGCTTTAGGATCAATTATTTTGCACTAATTAATATCCTACCTTGTCAAACTATCAAATATGAAAATCGGAGCAAACTAGAGAACGAACATATTCTATCCATTGACGATTTAATATCTTGAAAAATGGTCCTATTCAATACTTTATTTAAGGCATTAAAGGCTATTCTAAAAAGTGGATAGAGATGCGACAATTTACGACAAGCCGTATCGTCCACAATCCAAGACACAAGTCTGGAATCTGAAAAACAAGATTTTGCATATTCGATAGTTTGACATGGTAGGGACGATATGTTCACAATGTTAGCATACTTTAAAATTACCATAGTGCATTGTATGATAATTCTTAACCAATATTATATAAAATGTGTAAAACTACAGAATATATGCCTGAAGAAGAAGAAAGTCTGAAAAATTACAGTAAGAATTACACATAAAATTTGGAAGGTTCTAGCCATTTTTTCGACTTCTACCCATCTTATCAGAATACACCCTATTAACAACATGATAACGTTGTTATATTTTTTTTTTATTAATTTTTATTGATAATCAATATATTTACATTAATAATTGTTTGCAGAATGTTGCCGTCACTGGAGTGGGATGTCCCAGACCTCGCCGCTATCTGCGTGTTCCTTCTCATCATCATGATAACAGAGTTCAAGCCTATGTTCAGAAAGAAAATAAGTTTATTAGAAACAGGTAAAAAGTATAATTGGATCATGTTAATCAGAAAAGAAACAAGCGCCTTACTTTGAAAAAATTAAATGTTATTTGCTCTCAGCTATTTAGTTGTCAGAAATGTTATTCTAAATAGAAACAGCATGAAAATATTGTATAGTTTGACGACGAAATACTTGAAAAAGAATAATTAAGTGAATCTTTAAGATATTACAATTTTCTCAGAATGTTCATAGTGTCGCTTGGTTCCTTTCTGATTAGCATGGTCCAATTATTTTACTAAACCTATTCATTCATAGAAGTTCATAACTCTAAAGAGTTATTATACTTAAATATTTTGTAGTTGTTTTTATACTTAAATTTTTAAAAAAATAAGAAGTATTTCGTAGATGAATGTAGAATGGTATGTAGACAGTATCAATGAAAAAAAAAAAAACTTAATAAATAAAATATGTTTCTATGTGAAGAAAGTAAAATGTAGGCAATGCTTGCCTACATTTTACTTTCTTACATACATATATATATATATATATATATATATATATATATATATATATATATATATATCTGTGGCTTGGTGCTAAAAGGGCCAATGTCAATTTTTTCATATTTTGAGTTTTTTATTTACTTCCCTTAAAATACATGCAAAAAAACAAATATACATGAATATAAATATATATATTTGTATATCTGTATGTATATGATACAAATATATATATAATATATTTATATATTTGGTTTTATGCAAGTATTTTAAGGGAAGTAAATGAAAGCACAAGATATGGAAAAATTGACATTGGCCCTTTTAGCACCAAGCCACAGATATATATATATATATATATATATATATATATATATATATATATATGTACAAATTCGAGCAATGATAACCAAGTAGTTGATTTCCCTAAAACCTAATCTATCCATCCATATTTACATTTTAGATATTAATATTATATATATTATTAGTTCATTTCTTTTTCTGAATTTATACAAATCATGTCTATTTTGAATTTTGAACGACCTTTTTTTCGTGACCCATTTGTGTGTGTTTTTTGTTGTTGTTTTTTTACGGCGCACCGACATTTTGGCCATTAGCGCCGACATCCCTGGCGCAGCCGGTAATTCTCTCAACGGGCCCCTGACATGAGAAAAATACCTGCTGCCGGTGGGAATCGAGCCCACCATCTCCCGCATGAGAATCCAAGGCGCTAACCACTAGACCATATATCGTTACAACTTCCGCATAGCATCATAGATTCGACCCCATAAGAGGGTTTACTCCCAATAGGGAGAGAGTAAACACGAATAAATGGAAACAGACTGTTGTGGGTAAAATAATAAAAAAATAATACAGATCTGCCTGAGTTTAAACGCATCACCGACACTTGCAATAATGGTTACATAGTCGGTTCAAATATATGGTGTAGTTGACGGTAAAAGGTCGTAGCATATATTTGCAGGAAAAATTCCCTCAGTTATAACCTTATCACCGGAAGGTTGCCACTTGTTTCTTTACTGCACTATATATTTATTATATCTTAATATGAAGTATATTTTATCATGAAGATTAACTAGTTAGCCGTCGAGGGGATAAGCATTTAGGAATTAGTTGGGATTCGGCTAAGAAATCATCAATACGATTTTTGTAAAAAAAAAACGGTATTAAGGACGTTTCGGCTACTCTTTGGTAGCCTTCGTCAGCAATGAAAGTGCCGGGAGGCAAAGAAAGACCAAAGTTAACACTTATGTAACCATAGTGATACCAAGGTCTTTCTTTGCCTCCCGGCACTTTCATTGCTGACGAAGGCTACCAATGAGTAGCCGAAACGTACTTAATACAGATCTTTTACAAAAATCGTATTGATGTTTTCTTAGCCGAATCCCAACTAATTCCTGATTGCATTTATATTTTAGTTTAAGGTTTTAATTTCATCGGAATATGAAGTTACATGTAAATATTTCGTCGTAGGTTAGAGTAATGTTTACAGTTCATTTAGCTTTGCAAATGTTTGAACAGAAGAAAGTGTTTACGGAAAATTTTCCTCAAATGTTCAATTAAACCTTTCCGCCTATATGAACGGGCTCTAGTTGGGGTAAAGCAACAATTGAAAATTCATTCATACTGAGAATGCTCTTTTATTCCAATTACTTCTAATGCAAAACAAATCGGCTGACATTCTCCAAGGTTTCAATAATAACATTAAAGCTAATTTTTTATTATTTTTGCAATCAAATGAAATGGGGCCAAAACAGGTTGGAGGAGAGGGGAGTCGGTGAGTTCAAAAATATTGACCGCTGCATACATTTGCTAAAATAAGGCCAATGGGGCTATACATTTTAAAAATAACTTCAGAAAACTGTCAAGATTTGTTTTGAGGGTCAGATTTGTGACAAAGCTACACTGCTTCTTAGGTAGCAAGTTATTAGAATTGAAGAAACGAGGGTCTAAAAAGGGACCAACTAGATATGGGAGGCACTAAAACATGTCCATCCACTTTCCCTTTTACAGCGGGTAATAAATCATGAAACAAGTGTGGAGTAGCTGTTACAACGTTGAAACTTTCCGTTTCAACGGTTTTCCTTTCGTTGGTTTCTCTGAAGGGTTACAATAGCCGCAGAACCCGATGGAGAGATGATTGTCGCCTTGTCTATTGGATATGCAACACTGTGTAACGGAACAATTTGGAACGAGGGACAATGCCTTCTGGAGAACGGACGAATACAGGGTTGTAAAAGTGTCGCTTCTTATTAAAAGGATTTTCGGCCTGCTACCTGGAGGAGAGTACCGTCTCTTTGCTCGGGGTCATTAAGTTTGTACTTCTAAGTGGTCTCGCCTCTAACTGGCACAAAGATGTCACTCTCAGAAAATGAAGACAGTAATCTTAAATTTTAGTAAACATTTTCAAAATTAAAGAGTTCGGGGCAAAATAGTGCCAAGCAACATTTTTAACAAGCCTAAACTGTAGCTGCTATATGTTGGATATTATGAGGATCTATCAGTTTAAATGATTAGGGCCAACAAGATTAAGTAGCATACAGAGCTTGTAGTTATATTTTAGTAGCATTTGCATCATAGACTAATAGTCCTACATAATATCCAACATATAGCAGCTACGGTTAAGAATAATTTTGCTTAGCACTATTTTGCCCCAACCCCTTCAATTATACTAGGTATTTCTGTAATGCTTTGTAGGAAGAAAGCCAACCAGGAGAACAAACCTCTTTATTAAGATTTATCAAAAATTTGTCAACATATCTTGTAATTAACAATGTAAATTGTTAGTTTTGTTCTTGTCAACGGGTTTTTGGCCCCGTTTAACAGTAAAATGAACATTTTACTGTTAAACGGGGCCAAAAACCCCGTTGTTATGGAGTTTCCAAGCAGAGTAATTTCCGCTTAGGATAAAATCGGTTTTCTGTTGTGGCGCTTAAAATCTTATATTACTTCTCTTTGATATTTCATTATATATTTTTCACGGACAATCAAAACCTACCAATAACTGCTTCTATTCTTTTACTAATGGCGCTAGGGATAGGAACGGTACCGCGCTAAGATGACGCAGTTCCTGTGAGCCGGACTTTTTTATTTATTTATTTATTGTACTACTTAATTATTAATTGGATCAGAAATACTGCAGATTAAACAATGAACAACTCCAAGGCTGATAAAATGACGGGTGAATCTCAACCTCGAGATTCTGATGCAGAAATTCCACAAATTTATCAATATCATTAAGAAACATGTCAATTTTTAAAATAGAATTCATTATTAGAAATTCAGCGAAAAAAAATGTTTCCAATATTTATATGCAATAAAACAGACAATTTATTTTATATATTTTACAAAACATTTTATAGTTATAAACAATTTGTGAATATTATTAAACATTTTAGATACAGAATATTTGGCCTAGAGAAGTCAAGAAGTTTAATTTTTAAGGTTATTGATTAAAAATTAAAATGAAGGTAACGGAAAGCTCGTACGACTATAGATAAATTTAAAATTGAACGAGTTTTGGACACATACATATATTAGTTTAAAACAAACTACGGATACAATTGCTTTAAGAAGGGAGGTTTCGTAACAAAAACAAAATAGTAATATATGAAATCTAAATAATCATAAATTCTTCCACTACCAAAAGTGTAAATTAATGAGGAGTACACACACACACACAAAAAAAAAAAGGAAGTACAATTTTTGAAATACAGATTTCACATAAATCTGTAAAAAATGAAGATTCTTAATAGGGTCAGAAATATTGCAGATTAAAAAATTAATGGAAGATGTTCTGAAAGCATCAATGAAACTGGGGAACGCCACCCACGCTTTAATGCAAAGGAAGAAATTCATTTTTCGGGTAACAATTTTCATAATGAAAGAAGCATGGGCTTATATAACGGGGAGGCCCGAAAGTTTGATTTTATGGTAAAAATGTGTCATAAACCCCTTAAAAATAAATTAAATTTGATCACTTAGTTCATAAAAAACGTTTTGCTTTAGGTATAATAGCGTTTAAATTGCCTAAAACCATTATATATTTCTAAATTTTTAGTATTTCGTGTCCCGGAAACGGTACCAGCCCCCCCCCCCTCCGAAATTGTTGCCTATATACGCCCATGAATGAAAGTTTCTTAATTAAAAATGATAAATAAACCTTCGGAAACTATTTGCACCTCCAGGGTCAGAGGAGCCGTACTAGAAGAAGGATCATTTTATACTTCAAAGGAAATAGGGATTGAAACTGTAAGGAAATATACAAGTTCGTTTGAAGCTCCTGTACATTTTTAAACCATCTCTGCTTCCAATAATATTTCTTCAATGAACATAACAAATACATTTATCAATTAATCATTTGAGAAATTAATACTTGATACCCAGTACTAATCACAATAATTTTCCAGAGCATAACGAGAGAATTTTGGGCGTAAAGGACTTGCCAGGCCCGAGGTCTTTTCCTATAATTGGATCAAGATGGATTTACTATGGACAATACCGTCTTGAGAAACTACACGAAGCACACAAAGGTAAAACCTAGCAATTTCAACTTGAAACATTTATTTTATTCCAATATGGGGCGACGTTAGCTCACTGGTCACTAGACTAATATGCTGGAGGACCTGAGTTCAAAACTAGGGCGCACACTAAAGATTTTATCATCTAGTGTCTTCGTTCGAGGGTTGGAATCGGATCCCAGATCGACCCTAGGCCCATCCAGCCTTTGATTAATTTATTAATGGGTACGTGCAAAGGTTTTTTTATTTCAATATTTTGTTTAAGCAGTAAGATAGCCTAAGATTTAAACGTGTTTTCACACAAATACTATTATGTTTACGTACTTATATGCGTGTATACAATTATTTCATCTACTATATATTTGTCAAATACCACACACTCACTCACTGACTCACTGACTCACTGACCTATCATCCCCCAGCCCAAAACGCTCGACAAAAAATTTGAAATTTTGCATGGACACTCCCTATATAACATAGGCACTCACTAAGAAAGGATTTTTCGATATTCGAATTTTTAAGTATTTTTAGGGGGGTTTAAAGTTTTAGTTGGTTAGAGCAGGCAAGCCTAGGCAGCATGTGTTGCTAGGACGATAACAGAACAGCTGTTACCGTACATTATCTATTTCATAGTATTATTTTTAATTGAGGTTAATTTCAACTATGATGGTAGTCCTTGAATCGCTAGAAATAAACTGTGATTTTGCCCCTCATAGAGTTTACGCCCTGGTGATGGCCCAGCCGAGGTAATAATATCCCGGGTAAAACTGAAGGAGAGCGTCCTCAGCTACGATTTTCTTCAAAGTTTGCACTCTAACGTATTTTGATGCACTAAACACGAATCCGTTGAAAAAAAAAACCCCGCTCTCAACTAGGAAAGAAGTTATTAAGCACTAAAGTTCACTGTTATGGAGGTTATAAAAGACGGAGTAAACAGCTTATATGTAAACACCTTAATGACGAAGTGTAATTGAAATGTAGACTCACCTGTGGTAGCTGACTTGGTCGTAAACTGTCGCTTTTGGGCATACGTGCTATGCGTTTCCGCTCGCTCCGCTCGCTCAAGAAAACATCAAAACCCCTAGTCAATCCAAATCGCAGAAATGAAAAGAATTCTATGCCCAAAAGTCGTCCAAGGCATTCTTCTAATCCTCCTAGACATCTTCAGACGCGATGTTCGGTGGATATAAGTCCACCGAACATTCAAAACTCAAAACTTTGTTTTGTATTAAAAATTTGAGTAATTCTTCTCGATTATGGATAAGAATTATGAAGTCGTGTAACTTCATTTTTAACTTGCTACAAAAAACTGTAATGACGCTAACAATAAAAACCTAATTACAGCTTAGAGGGAATTAGAGAAGCTTAGAAGGAATAAATCATAAAGGCATTAGCTAATTATTAAGGGATTTCTGTTATATAATACTTTTCAGGAGCGAAACAAGAAATTTTAAGAATGTTTAATTATTTAAAAAAATGTTTCTGAATAAATAAGTGTTGTTATTAAATTTTAATAATTGATAGTTAATTTCAATTACACTTCTTCATTAAGGACTAAGGCGCATGCGCGAGTTTACAAGTACGTTGTTTATGCGATCGTTTGTAACCTTCATAACAGTGAACTTTTTTTAAAAATAACTTCTTTCCTAGTTGAGAGCGGGGTTTTTTTTTTTCAACGGATTCGTGTTTAGTGCATCAAAATACGTTAGAGTGCAAACTTTGAAGAAAATCGTAGCTGAGGACGCTCTCCTTCAGATTTACCATATCCCGAACCACTTGACAAAAAAATTTGAAATTTTGCACGAACAATACGTTTAGAGTGTAAACACTCGCTAAGAAAAGTTTTTTGATATTCAAATGTTTAAGTACTTTTAGGGGGTTTAAATTATTAAGGAGTTCCTCATAGGCTCAAAAATGGTTCGATTTTATTAAGAATTGGTACAAAAATCTTTCTTCTCATTTAAAAGGTCAAGTTCATTAACCAGTTGAATCCGTTTACTGGAACATGGTTTTGGGAGCGAAAGATTCCTTAACGTAGGTAAACGAATGAAACCATTTTTTTAAGCGAGTTCTGTAGCCATTTACCAGAAAAATTGATAGAAATACTTTTCAAAACTAATTTTCTGTTTGGGGCTCAGAAACGAAGTATATGGGAAAAAATTGTATGAATGGTGATAAGTTTTCGGATATCAGTATATTTTCTAAAATATTTGGAAAACGGTTGGGAACTCGTAGTAAGTGGAAGGCGGCTATTCGAAAGGTTACTAAATTCTCTACAATAAGATTCTGTAGTAATGTTCGGTGGGGCGATGTCAATCGAAGAGATAAGTGCTTAAAACTTCAAATTTGTTAGTTTTATGCTTTTCAACGTGTATTTGTCTCTGTTTACCTAACTTTTTAAGCGTTTGTTGTATTTTTTTTTTTTTTTTTTTTTTTTACTCTCCAACGGAAACAAGCACGGTTACTTCCACATGGTGTTTCCTGGATAACTTTAAAGTCCGTGCAATAATAAGCAGTACAAAATTATGTAGTAGCGTTAATTTTGATCATGTCTTATTTAACTCAATATAACACATACTTATCGGCCGTGGTAAAGCACGGGTATTCAGCTAGTATAGTATAAATTTAGTAAAGGTTTATAACCAGGTGGCCTATTTCCCTTATATTTTGCATTGGTTTTATTTTATTTAAATTTTAACGTCCATTTATTATTAACTACGATGCAGTGGTTTTAAGTTAAGCCTTAATAAGTGTATGGCAAAACTACAAAACCCATGCGGAATAATAACTGTAAGAGCATAGTTCCGCCAATGCCCATAGCCACGTTGAACCGGTTCCCGTAGATCACCGAAGTTAAGCAATGTTGGGCGTGGCCAATACCTGAATGGGTAACCGACCACGTGCTGTTGGTATTATAAAAGGGTGGCCACCTGAAGATAGCCCGGCGTTGATAGCCCAATAGTTGAACACGAAAAAAATAGCATAGTTCCTTCCATTTATGCGTCAATATGCATCAATCCACAATTTTATTATATTATTATTTTTAATTTAAGGGGCGAGGTTAGCTCAGTGGTAGAGCACTGGACTAATAAGCTGGAGGCCTGAGTTCAAATCCCGAGCAAGCACTAAAGATTTTTTCTTCTAGTGTCTTCGTTCATGGGTTGAATTCGGCCTCCCTGACCGTTCCTAGGCCAACCCAGCCTTTAATTAATTTAATAATGGGTACCTTGGTTGGTGCTAATGACTCTAGCAGTCGAAGCAGCCAAGGGGAAAATCAGGCGGCCGGAGCATAGTACTGACCACACTATCTCCCTAGTGCCAACGGCCGTAGCCACGTTGAATGCACCGGTTCCCATAGATCACCGAAGTTAAGCAACGTCGGGCGTGGTCAGTACCTGAATGGGTGACCGACCACGTGCTGCTGGCATTAGAAAAGGGTGGCAACCTGTAGATAGCCCGGCGCTAATGACCAATATGTAGATGCGCCGTTAAAAAAAAAAAAAAAAAAAAAAAAACCTATCTCCCTAGTGTGCCGTATGGTCATGAATCAGATACCTCTATAGTATCTGCCCCTCAGTGCCTGTTACGGGACTAATTTTTTTTGATTATTTTTAATTTACCATGATATAGTAGAGACAATTCTTCCCCAAAATCATCTCTTTAAAAAAAAGAATTAACGATTTAAATGCTTATGGATAACAGAATATTTTTTAATTAACCGTTAATAGATTTTTATAGCTTTTAATGACTAAAGAAATTACCAAAAAGTAAGAATTGAGTCTAGATGCATATTCCTACTGAAGGGAGCGTTTGTTGTATAACCATGACCGTGCTTTTTGGTTGAGATCAAGGTTTGCAAATATTTTTTAAATAGGCCAGGTATGTAATCTTTAATAGTCTTTTTTACCAAGTTTTCTTTATTATTCGGCAAATTTACAAGATTTTATTCGGCCACATAAGCCAAGACTTATTGAAATTTCTTTATAAGCTATTCTGTTTATAAATATTAAATGCAATATAGGTGTGAAGTTCGATTTATTTATGTTAATTGTTAACGTACTTTTACTAATAAAACAAATGGGACGCAGTTTGACATTTTGCGTCTCACAGTAGGACTCAATGAAGTCGACCAAAGCCGGAAATAACCCACTCACTCTGTTTCTCAAGTTCCGCTAGTTCGTATGAGACTAGGTATTACAATCACAAAATGTAATAAGCCGTTTTTAATTTTTGACATTTTGCAGCTATAACATTTAAAACCCCGCAGATAAAAGGTTGTACACCTTAAATGGTACAAAACAAACATTTCTGAAGCTTCGAGCACTGCAGTTTTATTCCACTGAGATGGTTCTAATTTCGTTTTTATATATTTTATTTGCAAAAATATATCAAGCTGAAAATGGTCGCCTTCCACATTTGACGATTTCTCTATCGTTTATATATATTTAACAGAATTCAAAAAAACTTCTCTTTCCTGTTAATATTTTTTTATAACCAAAATTCGCAAAACTTAGTGGTAATGTATTGGGTTGGTGCAAAAATAATGCAGGTTTTTATAAGACCATTTCGTTCCAGATGGCCACCAACTGTTGAGCTGTCAATACCAACTTATCTCGCAATGTCCGCAATAGTTTTGCAACGGTCTTCTTCTACCAAAACCCTCTTTTGGTCGCATCAACAATAGAAGGCCTACCATGAGTTTACTTGTTTTGAGATCAAAATCTTCAAGACTAAATTTTCGGAACCATCGCTGTACTATACATTCACTAATGTTTCCTTCATGCCAAGCAGCATTGATATTACGCGCTGTTTGAGCCACGCTTCGGCCATGGCGGAAATCTTGTTTTACATGTTGAATTTCAGAGGTCCTTAATCATAGTGAATGTAAAACAAACTAAACTAATCTTTGTGGGAAAACAACACTGAATTAAGATTATCTTTGTTTACTTGGCAAGTACTTGCCTAAACAAAATGATTATTCAAAACCTGCATTATTTTGCACCAGCCCAATACTTGGTGACCGATGTACCTCAAGAGTTGAAGAATAAAAAATAATATTGCTATATGGTACAAGTATTGCTTATAATCACTTTGATACATTGCATTACGTGGGCATTTACTTTGGTAGAATCTGGTAAATGAATTTTGATAATTGAATCGCTATTTAAGCATTTATCTTCACTTAAGAAACTTACTTCAGATCAATGTAGAAAGGTAATTATTTCCATTTTCGGGCCAATTTCTTCTAAATGTTTGAAAAATCTCTCCTGCTTTTAGCACTTTCCTCCGAAGGAAAGTAGCTATTGAGGTTGGACTCATGACGGAATTTTTGAAAAATTTCTTAAAATCTTTATCGATCCTACCTAGTAGACACCGAAAATGACCCCCGTTAAAATTTATATATATCTATATATATATATATATATATATATATATATATATATGCATATATATATATATATATATATATATATATATATATATATATATATATATGTGTGTCTGTTAACACGATAGCGGCCAGAGTTTTTGTTTTTTCGTCACGAAACTTGGTATATAGCATTCAATTAGCAAACGATTGAACGAGTTCGTTAACCACCAAAGTCGGTCCACCGGAAGGGGGGGTTTACCCCGAACCCAAAACACTAATTTGACCATGTCAGCCGTAATATTTGTTATATTTCAACGAAACTTGGTATTCGTAGTGGTAATATAGAGAGAAAAGTGAGATATAAAAATGAACTAAATCGGTTCATTAGAAGGGGGGGTTTACTCCGGACCCACAATACCAATTCGCCACTACCAGCCGTGATTTTTGGTATATTTCGACGAAACTCGGTATTCGTAGTGGTAATCTACAGGTAAATATGTGTTGTAAAAATAAACTAAATCGGTTCATTAGAAGGGGGGGTTTACTCTTGACCCAAATTCTTAATATACTCATACCGGTCGTAATTTCTGCTGTATTGTAACGAAACGCGGTATACGTCGTGGGTAACTCATGAGAAAGAAGTGTTGTAAAAATGAGCTGAATCGGTCAATCGGAAAGCGGGGGTTTAATTTGTAATATATTTCAATAGAAAAGCCCGTCAGACGTAGGTTCACAAAGCCGCCGCAAGGAGCGCTTTCTACCACTAGAGTGACTGTATCCTGTTCCTGCGTCAGATCAAAATACGATAATATGTGGTTTTTTGTATTTATTACGTAGTGTAATAGGTACCATGTGTAAACATAACTCTGGAAGCAAATTATTAATTGATCAGTTACTCATTACAAATTTAAAAGAGAACTATTCATGTTTTTATTTTATTTATGTAGGATATTTTAAGCAAATTGTTCTGGAAAGCAATCTACACTACCCAAATTCTGAGGAAAGTGCTTAGTTATGCAGCTCCTGCGTGACGGACTTTTTCCGTTTAATTTTGCAATATTAGTGTTTAGTTGTCAAACATGCATAAGAACCAATTTTATTTCCAAATCTTATTTTAGATCTCAGCTTTTTAAGAGGCATAGAGGTAATCTATAAGTGAGGGACCATTTTTAATGTCTTCCTTCATATGGCTGGAGAGCTATTAAGATACCTGTAGATTACAGTTTTGTTTTTTTATGTTTGTTTTCAGATCTGTTCAAGAGATTCGGTCCAATAGTTAAAGAAGAAGCCTTATGGAACATACCAGTGATAAATGTCTTCGATAAGGGAGATATTGAGAAAATACTGCGACAACAAAGCAAATATCCACTCAGGCCACCAACAGAGGTGACAGCTCATTACAGGGCTTCAAGACCCGACAGATATCCTTCGCTTGGTCTTATAAATGAGTAAGTACAAACACTTTTTTATTTTATTTTTTTTGGCGTGTCAACTGCTAAGTTATTAGAGCTCGGCTATCAACAGAATGGCACTTTCATAATGGCGACGTTACGTGTTGTTCCCAGGAAATCAACCTTCCATGTACTGACCACGCTCGAAGCTGATTCTCAACACGTCTAGATTATAAGGCTAATCATGGCTACAGCAGTTCAGCTGTTTATAATCGATAGGTAAAATAAATCGTCTCACGAAAGAGGTTTTAGTCCTTATATTGGCTTAGAGAGAAATCGATATTTATCTTAATCTATCGATTATAAACAGCTGATTTGATGGAGCCATGATTAATTTAATCGGTCTTGCCATGGTCCTGCTTGTTCAAGGTACTCTTAATGTAAGGCTGTGAATCCCTAGTGTATTTAAATATGTTTTGACCTTCTGACCCATTAAAATTCTATTTTCAATTGTTAATTCAGTTAGATAGATTTTGTACTCCACAAAGTAGCTAGCCAAGCAACTGAGAATATCAAAATACTAATAAATAATAATAAAAAAATACTCATTTTTTTAATGGTTCTGATTAAAAACAATATATTAGCATCCCAATAACAATTTATTGAATAGAAGAGTGGTAGCCATAGGTGATAGTTCAATACAAAGCCTCAGGAAATTATTTTATTGTCATACAAATTATACTTTACTTAAAAATTACGGAAGATCAATAATTTCTGGGCCCTATTGTTTATTAGAACTCTACGTTTCATAATCTATCTGGTGCTTCATAGATAGCTTACAACTAAAACTGTATTACTGGTCACATTTTAAAAAAATGTATAAACATCCCCTCCATCTACACCAAGCACTGTCAATATCTAGAGTTCCAATAAACAGTATGGAACAAATATTATTTTTTTTTAAACCTTTATTGATAATTACAACAATATGTAAACATATTTCCAGTAATTTTGCTGGTTTTGGAAAGTTAACAGTGTAAGGCATGATGTGGGAATATGTACAATCACAAAACCCACAATAAATTTTGAGCATTGCAGATGGCATGTCTCTAGGCCACCGCCGCTTCAGCCTTCTATGAGGATTTTGTGGATTAAGGAAAGATGATAGAGAGTTCATCAATGGATTTGGATGGCCGGGGAGATTGGAATGAAACTTCTGATAGACTGATTTGGCCAGGGATTGGATAAAGGGGATATTGAAGTCATTATGGAGGGTTAGGTTCGAGAAATAGTAAGGAATATTGGATATTTTTCGAAGGATTTTGGATTGCATAGTTTGTATTCTGTAGGAATTGGAAGGTTTAGTGGAACCCCATAGTTCTAGTCCATAAGTCCATATTGGTCGGAGTATGGTATTGTATATAAGTCGTTCCGGACGTGGAGATCCGGTGTGTCCAAGTGTCATGAAACCACATAAAGTGATCCACACAAAAGTGTAATACAATGTCTAAATACCTAACGAAAGTTATATAAATGAACAAATATAGTTTTGTTTTATTAATTATTGATCATCTATAGTATTTAAAGTAAAGTGAGTTAAAAAAACAAGATAATATAAGTCAGAAAAGTTTTAGTAAATATATATCGCACTAGTATTTCTAAAGTAACACAACTCAGAAATCGGTTTTATTCACACCACCTTAGTTATGTCTATGATAGACATCTTAAATATATCTTTGGAGGCCCGGTGGCCGTAAGTGTTAAGGCGTGAGCACTTAACCCTCTGAGCTAAAGGTCGTGGGTTCGATTCCCACTATGGGGTGGTGGCTTTTCTTTAGAAAAAAGATAAGGCATCAGCCCTATCCTGGCTAGAAATGGGTGGTAACCTATAGATAACCCGTCCTAAAATTCTTCGTTAATAATAATGGACGTTAAAATTACAATAAAATAAAATATATCTTTATCAACCATCAAAACTGTCTGTACCAAGCTTCAGAGCTTGTGCACCAGAGGGCACATGTGTCACCCCTCCTATCTTAACCCTGAGGCCCCTACATAGGCAAGAGTGACAGATTTTATTTGTGTTTTATTTTTAGTTATGTCACTTTAGAAATACTAGTGCGATATATTCAAAATAATATGATAATTTATCTCTATCTTAAATTGTTTTTAATTTCTAGGCAAGGTGAGACATGGCATATGCTAAGAAGTCATTTGACGCCAGGAATTACTTCAGCAAAGACCATGTCATCATTCTTTCCTGAACTCCTATCAATAACAGAAGACTTTATCCGTCTTCTCAAAGTCTCCAAAAATTCACAAGGATTAGTACCGGCTTTTGATGAAATTGCTTGTAGGATGGGATTAGAAAGTAAGTATCAAAACTATCTAACAATGAAAGCAAGTTAAGTATTTACTTTATTTTTTTCTTTAATAAAAGGTTATTGTAAAATTTGTACATATTGTTTTTTTCTGGAATCATCAAACACCACTCTCCTAACCTGTAAGGGAATCACTCCCACCCCCTCCCCTTCCTTTTGCTTATAAGCTTGGCCAAGATTCTTTATTGGTTGTAAACTGTCAAGCTTTGGCTGTATAGAGGCTATACATGCTCCCAAATGTCTAGCATGTGTTTCCAATGTATTCAATATAAGAAAATTAAAAAAAAAACAAAACAATATGAATAGCTCGCCATACCTTAACAGAAATCCTTTTTTGAATGTTTCATATTTTCATTGAAATTCTTTATATATATATATATATATATATATATATATATATATATATATATATATATATATATAATCCAGTATTTTTTTTGTGAAGGTACCTGCAGCTTGATTCTTGGGAAGAGGCTTGGTGTATTGGAGGAAAAGGCAAGTGAAATTTCAATCCGATTGGCAGAAGCAGTGAAAGAACAATTTTGTGCTTCGAGAGACACATACTTTGGGCTGCCGTTTTGGAAGTTATTTCCAACTGAAGCGTACAAAAAATTTGTACATGCTGAAGAAGTGATTTATGAGTAAGATAAATTTCTTTCAATTGAATTAATTTATTGTTATTTGTTCTTAAGGTATTTTTAATCATTTATTATTAAGAATTACTTCTTAAAATCCGTTCCTCAAATATCAGAATTACTTTATTCACAGTTTAACACACTTAAGTACACAAGAAAAACATTCTACGCCTCAAACATTCAGTACATATGAAAAGATTTTGCTGGCAGATAGAGAGGGGAGAAAGATGCAGAAATAAACAATGGACTCTCACCAATTCTTTTTTCCACTCGTCTTTCCTCAATATTCTGTCAGTACAAATCGGTTCAAATTCCACCAGGTGTGTAGTTAACATTCTCAGCAATTTTATCTTAGAAAAAGCTCTCTACTTTACCATGACTATTTAAAAGAGTGACTACCAGAATAGAGCCTGGTAGTAATGGCCTGGCAAGTTAATGTTTTATAAAAAAATTTAAAGTTCCTTTTTAAAATAAAAAAAAAGGCACTTATCAAAAATAAAAAAATTATTATTATTATTAAATTTTAACGTCCATTTAAATAAAAAAAAAAATAAAAAAAGTTTAAAATTGCATTTTTTCCTTTGCTCCTAAGGTCTATTTGGGAAAAAACATCTGACTTGCCCTATATTTCGTTACGTTTATCTACAACCAGTTAACTTTAAGAGTTACTATTTAAGAGATAATAAATTATTGCTTCGTTATATATAGCTATTTGTGCTTGTAAAGTCTTTTCACACCCGATCTACTGTTAGTTTAGAAGCCAACATTTTCTTCATTAAAAGTGATATCAATATTGGAAGTCACTATCTTGAACAATAGTTACGTTCCACAATAGTTATGTTTTTCCAATAATGAAAAACGTTTATTCTCGATCAAGTGGATAGACAAGGAATTTATTAAATTGAAAGATGCATTGCCGATTGTAAAATAAGTAATATCACAAGTAAAGCATATCATTTCTTAATAAACAATGTCAAACAAAAAAATCCCATGCGAATATAATTCATATCCACAATATTGTATTATAACAAATATGTTTCCTTTGTAGTTTAAACATGCTACATAAGAATGATTTTGTTCATAACAAACTTTTTTCTTATTGAAAAACAAAATCAGTCTCATAACAGGCACAAGGATAGATACTTCACAGATATCTTATTCTCAACCTTATTGTACTCGTTGCAGTCAGGACTATGCTTCTGGTGTCCATTACAGTCAGGGTGGCCTTAGGAACGGTCTGGGACTCCTATTCCAAACCTCAAACGACAATACTAGATTATAAATGAGTGCTAACTCGCCTCTATATTTCTTAGTGGAAGAATTCAATTTTTTTGCTTTTTTAAAAAAATACCTTAGTAAAAAAGGCATTTTGAACCAGTTACATAAATAAATCTATGCGACTAGCGCAATAAATAAAAACACTATTTTAAATTAGACATTCTTTATAAAATATTCTAAATTTACAGCGTGATCTCTGATATGGTCGAAAATGCAGAACTTCAAGAGCATGAAACATACCTAGAAGAGAACACTAGTGTGTTTCTCTCAATTCTCCGTACACCTGGCCTTGATATTAGAGAGAAAAAAGCTGGAATCATTGACTTCATTGCAGCTGGCATAAAAACAGTAAGTCCAAGTGTATTATACCTTCATTTTTTTTTTTATCACTTTTTGAAGCCATATAGCTATTGAGGTTGTTTCCTAAAAGAATTTGCTTTTATCTTCACCAGTCCTACAAACTACATACCATAAAAGACCTTAGTTAAAATTTGTACCCAACTATCTGTAGCAAAATTATTTGTTTATTTTGAATATAGGTTATTTTTTTGGAATGTGACATTCACTAACCACCTTCCTGAGGAACAGGACTGTGTTAAGCACCCCTCGTGACCGACATATTTCGGCTTCATACTACTGCCAAGTTAATTAATCCATTGCAGCAAATGCTTCAGACAGACAGGAGATTCAGGGATCAAATATCAGGCTGGTTCAATTTTAAAAAAGATTTGAGAATTAGGCCACTGACTGAATATACCAAACTGTGCATTGTCTTCAGTCTGTTTGAAACATAGGTTTTAAAATTAGCTGAGTAATTGGCTACACAGCTGAGCATAAAACGAAAAAAAATCGGGGTCAAATCCCAGCCTAATAAGTTAATTTATCTAAAAAATAAGTTCAGTGAACTCTCCCTTATCCGGCTTTCTCTCATCTGTTGCTCTCTCTAATCCTGCGGTCTCCAAGAGAAATGAGTTCTTCAAAAATCTTCCCTTCCTAGCTAGCCAATGATTTGTTTCAGGGTATTTCATTGAATGGAAGTCAAAGAAGGCATATATGTTTCGTTTTAGAGGCAGGAAGTTGTGTTTCTACTGAGATAATAAATGTTTCTACTAAGGCACCTACAGCTGGAGTGCCTGATATATACCAGCAAGGATTTACTTATTTTGAATTTATTTTATAATTCGGTATCTAAATTTGACTTAAATATACAAATAAATAAATAAATATATTAAAAATGGTACATATTATATCCTCAAATAATAAGATTTTTCAAGTACATAAGTGACAGCTTCTAACTGCATTCTCTAATCTGGTGTTTTCTCTAATCCGACCGTACCCCGGTCGCAACGATGCCGGATTAGGGAGAGTCTACTCTATTTATTTTACATTTTATTTGCATTTACTATATAAGTACAATTAGGTAATAGTAAGGCTTCACAATCCTGAAGGAGAAAAAGTTCAAGTTTGAAATATATAATTTTTAATTTAATTTTTTGGTTTTAGCTAGGAAATACACTGGTTTTCCTCTTGTACCTTATGGCCAAGAATAAAGATTGCCAAGAAAAGCTTGTTGAAGAAATAAATTCACTCACACATGGCAATGATTTGTCTGTACAAGCTCTTGGGAAAGCGCAATACTTAAAAGCATGTATTACCGAGGCATACAGGTAAAAATATTTCAAGTTGGAAAATTACAATCAACATTACTATATTTATGTTTAAAAAAATCATTTATATATTATATCTGAAGAAAACATTCTGCAACAGGTTGCTTCCTACAGCTCCTTGTTTGGCACGAATTCTGGAAACCGGTATGGAAATTCAGGGATACCACCTAAAACCAGGGGTAAGGCAATTGTATTAACAAGTAAATAAAATAATTACACTTTATGTATGATATATTTTTTTTTTTTTTTTACAATTGAGGCGTTTAGTATCAAAACCAGCTTAATCCATGATTTTTCAAAAACAAGGTTGTGTTGTTGGTATAGTTCTTGGTCGATACTATCATGCTTTTTGCACAGCAATTTGAATTTTTTTTTGGGAAAAATTGAATTTTTTTTTGGTCTTTCCAGTAAAATTTATAAAAATGGATTGAGCCGGTTTTGATATTAAACGCCTCTTATAGAGATTAGGATGAGTTTATAAATTATTGTTAAAATTTACTAAAAGATAAAATTCATAAAAACAATGAAAGTATTTTTGACATCAGTTGTTAACAAGTCAATAAGAAGAGGAAAATAAAGAAACTACCGAATAAGTAACGCCAAGCAAATATATGAATGCTCTCACATGTACACACATTAGATAAGAGCAACACCAATCCAATATATTAAGTGAAATATTAAGGCATCCCTCAAATTTAATTTAAAACTTGGAGACCCGGTAGCCGTGAGGGTTAAGGCGTGAGCTCTTAACACTACGTGCCAAAGGTCGTGGGTTCGATTCCCACTAGGGGCGGTGGCTTTTCTTTCGAAAAAAGAAAAGGCATAACCCCTATCCTGGCTAGAAAATGGTGGTAACCTATAGATAACCCGTCCTAAAATTCGTAGTTAATAATAAATGGACGTTAAAATTTAAATAAATAAATAATTTAAAACAAACAGTGAATAGATCATTGGTAAATACGTTTGGATCAATAATAAAAATAAATTACCACATAAAAAGTCTTCAATGATGAAGAGGAAGTATCTGAACACCTTGCAGTTCTCTGCATGCCCTCACAGCCAACAAAAACACCAGTACACTTCTTAAACCATACATGAAAATTAAATTGGTATATACTTTAATTATATTTTTACAAAATTCAAAATTGATGGACCTTAATATGAAATTTAATAATGTATATCAGACGTTAAGGATTTTGGGGAGAAACTCCTGCTAAGTTACTTCAAGAATCCATTGATCCTTCCCCACCCTCACCTTCAACTTACATAAAATATTATATTTATACATACCTTTTATCTTCCTTTCTGGGAGGCCCCGGAAAGGGTGTTCCTGTGTTAAGGAGTGTGCATTCTGTCCCTAAGATCGTGGATACGAAGCCCACTAGTGGTGAAGGTTTTTCTTTTAAAACAAGAGAAGGCATCAGCCCTATCCTGGCTAGAAAAGGCTAATAACCTGTAGATAACATATCCCAAAATTTGTGTTGATTTTAAATTTTTGTAAATATAAAAATGTAAAGATTTACATCCATTTATAAATAATAGATATTAAGGAATAGTTATCTACAAGTAACCACCATTTCCTAGCCAGCATAGATTAGATACCATTCCTTCTTTTAGCGCATATAAATGTTATTATATATAGGTTATGACTTAAAGCCGCCACCTATAGATCTTCAAAAGGAAACTTAAAATACTTTATTATCCTCAGCCAAAATTATGCCTGTTCAAAATGGATTATTCTACCTATTGTCCAACAACAAAACACTAGAGCAATATTTGGCTAGAGAACTCACTATGGCTAGAATAATACTTACTTGAACAAATTTCCTGGCCAAACACTTGTTTGAGTAAGTTTACCCAAGATCCCACCACTGGAAGAGTAATTAACTTCTTCGAAACTTATGTTAAATTGTGGCATAACGGCAGTAGATCACAAATATAACTTCCTTAATAACTTAAATTGTTCGCTAGAATATATGACGCGAAATACCCCATAAGACCCCTAACCTCAAAGAAAGAGAAGAAAAACCACCTTGGAGGGAAATAATTGATCTATGAATCTTTGGCGATTAGTATAGCAGCGGCTGTCCTACAAATAAATAGTTTTCTCTTACGAATAAAGATATATATTGATTTATTTACATGTTACATATTTATAATACAAACCAAATAATTCTATTTACTTCTTAATGACAAAAATATATTTAGACACATACACCAACGTTGATAATCAAGATATACAAAAGATCTATTATTTTCCAATAATAATTTACATAAGGTTAGCTTTTAGAAATAAACAACATATATTAATAGGCTAGGGCTTCTAAATTTTAGCGAGCGAAAAAATCGTTGTCACATTTCTATCAATTGTCTGTTTATAACATCAATATTTTATAATGCCACTTACAGCCAAAATGGCGCTCGCCTAAGATTTCTTGGCGCGTGATTTTTCAGTAGTTAAAACAGAACTCATTGTTTCCTATACAAATTTTCACGCTTGCGTCTAAACAATCGCAACGATTAAAACGTTGCAGCGTGTTATATTTTTGCTGCGACGAGACAGTCGCTTTGCGGAATGGATCGCGTGAACTGGTATGGACATGCACCTACTTCCGAGAGTTTAGTCGCAATTCTACAGACGACTTGTGATATTTATATTAACTTTTTTCGTTTAAAAATAAGTATTATGCGAATAAATAAATGTTATTATCTGGATGACTTGTATCCTACAACATGGCATAAGTTTGATCTAAACATATCGTCTCTGCCATGCCAAACTATCGAATATGCAAAATCTCGTTTTTAGATTCGGGAATTTGCTCTTGGATTGCCGGCGATACGGCATGTCGAAAGTTTTCGCAACTCTAACCCTTTCATAGAATAGCCTTTAATGCATTAAATTAAGTATAGACCATTATTGATTACGTTATTTCGTCAATGGATAAAATATGTTGGTTCCTATTTTGCTCCGATTTGCATATTCGTTAGTTTGAGATGGCAGGGACGATATGTATGGTATTTTTCTTCTTGTGTTTAACGGTGTATCAACAGTTGTGCTATTAACGCCGGGCTATCTACAGGTTGCCACCCATTTATAATACCAACAACACGTCGTCGGTCACCCATTCAGATACTGGGCACGCCCGACTTTTTAACATCGATGATCGAGGGGAACCGGTGCATTCAACGTAGCTATGACCGTTGGCTACTAAACATATGTATTTGCCAAATATTCTATGACGCAGTATATTCGAGGACGCCAGCAAGACAGAGGACTTGAGAAACTATTGCAAACAGGGAGAGGAGGAGATGGAACAGAGTCTCTGTCTACTGTTAAAAACTGTAATTTACAGAAGCTTCACTGCTTTTGCTACGTTTTCCTGGTGCTCAATTTGTCCTAAAACACTAAAAGTTCACTCTGGTTAGCTGAGTTGTGAAAAATTCCCTCCTTATTCCAACAAAAATATTTATAATACATATTTATATGCAAACCTCAAACTCCTGCGCTCCTAGGGTTGACTAGTCAGTCCTCAGGTCTGACTTGAAGTCTTAGTCAAAGTCAAACAAATGAAGTTTTTCGGCATCTAACTAAAGAAGTTTCATTAAACTAATAGAACAAAGAAAAACTAATTTGTTCAGTCAAAGGACGAAATTGGAATTTATTTCAGGGTTGACCTGAATATGGCTTTGGTCAAACCTAAGATAAACCAGTCGTTCCGAGAAGATACTGCATATCTATAAATAAAACATATATATAAGAAGGCTAATTTATTTATTTTGTTACAGAGTGTTGTTTTGTGCCACACTTGGCAAGCCTGTTTGAGGGAAGAAAATTTCCCAAATGCTGACAAATTCATTCCTGAGAGGTGGCTGGAGGGAGACAAGATGCCTTGGCTTGTTGCGCCATTTGGTGCTGGAAAGAGACTCTGCCCAGGGAAAAGATTTGTAGAATTAGAGCTTCAAGTTCTCTTAGCCGAGGTAATATTATTGGATAGTAATAATAATAATAATAAGTAATGTTACTTTTACTAAGGTAATGGGTTCAATTCTTATTACAATGATGCCTTTTTTCCACTTCAAAAAATAAAAATGCATCAGCCCTATCCTGGCTAGAAAAGGGCGATAATCTGTCCCAAAAATCTTTGTTTATAAGTGGACTTTAAAATTTAAATAAATAAATGAATTACTTTTACTATAAGATTCCACTGTGAAACAGTTATTTGCCTGGAAGTATTGCATTTATAAAATTGACATAGTTTGTAAAAGTTTGAATTTTTCATGTCCTAATGACTAAGAAGCTCTATGCTGCTATAACATATTGTTGACATCAGCTGATTATAAGTACATAGTTGACACCAATTCTTCTTAGCTACAGTCATGTCCTAATGACTAAGAAGCTCTATGCTGCTATAACATATTGTTGACATCAGCTGATTATAAGTACATAGTTGACACCAATTCTTCTTAGCTACAGTCATGTCCTAATGACTAAGAAGCTCTATGCTGCTATAACATATTGTTGACATCAGCTGATTATAAGTACATAGTTGACACCAATTCTTCTTAGCTACAGTCATGTCCTAATGACTAAGAAGCTCTATGCTGCTATAACATATTGTTGACATCAGCTGATTATAAGTACATAGTTGACACCAATTCTTCTTAGCTACAGTCATGTCCTAATGACTAAGAAGCTCTATGCTGCTATAACATATTGTTGACATCAGCTGATTATAAGTACATAGTTGACACCAATTCTTCTTAGCTACAGTCATGTCCTTGCCCTGAGAGTGGAAAGTGTATTTTCCTATTTAGGCTGAAAATGGCTTTAAGTAATGCTCTTGATGAGGAAATAATGAAGCAAAACTACTGAAATTGTGATGAATTAATACAATTTAACAATTCAAATACATTTTTTTGACCTTCCTCAAAAAAATAGTGGATTTATAGGTTCACTTTTTAACAATTCTTATGGAACATTATATTCATGGCATCATTATCTTTTTATTATTATTACGTTTTATATACAAATAACTAAAATTGAGTGGAGTGTTCTGTACCTCATGCGCCCAATCTTGTTTTATTTACAGAATAATAGTTTCTCTAGACTCTCTTGAGTTGGTAATGTAGAATTGAAGTTTTTCAAACTTATAAAATATTTATTAATATAGAATATTAAGAAAATTTAATATTTATAAATTAAAAATGCCATTAATCATTATCAAACATACCTGTGGTACTCTATACTCTACTCGCCTAATGATGTTAGCAAAAGAGGTCCATACTAAAAGGTTAAAAGTTTTTTTTTTTCCCCATATTCATTAGATGTAAAGATAATCTAGAACAGCAGCTTTATTAAATGTTAAATTCCACCCTATTCTTCTTCTCCATATCCAAATCGCATTTGTTTTGGTCCTGTGCGAGCAGTTCACTTAATCCCAGTTTTCTGACATCATCCCAGACATCGTCTCTCTATTTACCTCTTTTATTTCCTCATGGGCGTGCATAGAAAATAATTTTGGGGGGCTAGGAGAATTTCGGGGGGGGGGCTGGGAGCTTTGGGAGGTATGAAATACTAAAAATCTAGAACTTGGAATAGTTAGCCAATTAAAACGCTATTGCACCCCAAAAAATATATTTCTTCTGAACTAAGTGATCTTATTTAATTTATTTTGAAGGTTTTTGTGACACATTTTTACTGATTTGGAGGGGGAGCTGCAGCCCCCTCCCCTAATATACTGCAATGTATTTCCTCCATCAGGTCAGTATTTGTGCGCTCTTCTCACTATCATTCCTTGTTCCATTTTAAGCACATGGGCCAGACATTTCAGCCTCTGTATTACAACATAAGATAAGATCTTTTTTTTTTTTTCTTTTTTCTTTTTTTTTTTTTTTTTTTTTTTTTTTTTTTTTTTGTTGCTCCAAATGCTAGGATCATTAGAACCAATAATATTGTAATTATCCAGATTATTATTAACTTGAAGTGTTATATTGGAGAAATGTTAATTCTATTGTTATTGTGACCCTTATGGATATTTTGTAATGAATATTGTTTACTATTTTTTTATTTCTTTGAAAATATCATAAAACATAAAGGAGAATTGATCATTTATTTAACCACAACATATAAATGCAAACAAAATTTTATTGTATTCTAGGGAAAAAGTTCAGCTCAACTTCTTTTTGTTTTCAGATTGTGCGGAAATTTCATCTCGATTTTGATGGGGAAATTGAAATTCAATTTGAATTCTTGATGGCACCACATTCACCAACACATCTAAGGCTGACCGAAAGAATTTAGAACATCGCCATTTTACATAACTTTTTTTGTTTTGTTTATTCGTCGTTGAGTAGCTCTTTTTGAGTGTTATGTTAAAAGGGTATAAAGTTACCCTCCTTATATTCAAATGGACTAAATGAAAATGTAAATATTTTTTCTTGTTAATGCTTAGAATGATTTTAGTTGTTGCTTGTTATAATTAATGTTATGTTTATTTGTACCTGAAATCGTTTCCTTACAAAGACTTTAATATTAAAAAAGGAAAATAAGGAAATGGACCTAGCTCATAGAGTAGATCCTCAATGTAAAGTTGATGTAAAAATAATTATTGTTAAATAAATTATATTTATTTTTATATTCAAGAAAAGTTGTTTGCATGCTCTACTAACTTGTTTTGAACTATAATCTATGTTGTAGTGTTAATAATTAACACTATTTTGTATTGTAAATAAAGTGTAAAAATACTCTTAACTGTAATTAATATATTTATAATAAGATTTTTTGTAAATTAAAAAAAAATGATTTAACTGCTAACAAATATATGTTTTGTTTGCTTTCTATGTACTAAATAGAAAATATTGAATTTTAGTGATAATTTATTATAAACTTAATTTTGTTAAAAAAGGGAGGAAGATAAATGAATAAAAATACAAATTAAGCTCCACATTATTTAGTTTTTAACAATAAAATCTCCCAACTCTTCTGGAATACGTATGTAGTGAGGTAAAAAAGCTTCTGCTTCGAACAAGTAGAGACAATGGGTGTGATTAAAACGAAGTGTCTACCTAGTAGAGACTACGGTGTAGTTTTAGCTTCAACTCAGATTGATGTTATTAAAGAAAGGCTACCACTCCGTAGATACAACTACCCTTGATGGAGTGGTAGCTGGAAAAACTGAAGCTACAACTAGGGGTAAGATACAACTACCCTGTAGTAGTATCTACCTTTCATGTTGGAAAGTCTCGACCCTTTCCCATCCATACAGGTTTTATTTCCTGTTTTCATTAGTACTCTTCCTTGTCAGTCTCTGCTAGGCACATATCAATTCTGGAAGTACATATAAATAAATCTTTTGACAGAGATTAGTTTGGGAGTGTAGTGGCAGAACCCTTGTTTTATTGGTAAAATGCATAGAAAATTAAAACTGAATTAAAAAAAAAATTAATATTATTTAATATTCGTATTTAATACTAAATGGACGTTAAAATTAAAATAAAAAAAATAAATGACATTTGTAGAGAAATCGACAGACAAACTGGAGATTATTGTACTTCTACAACCTTGTAATTTTCTTCTAAATCCTTTTTCCTTTCCATAAATTAAATTATTTATTTATTGAGAGTTTTGCAGATGTTGGCGATTTATTTTATAACAAAATATCTAGTGCTAATGACCTCTGCAATAGATGCACCCAAAAAAAAAAATTATCTATTGTGATGATAAAATATACCTTATACAAATTGTGCATATAAATCCATTATACAGGTGATGCAATATATTTACACATTATATAAATCCTGATATTATTAATCATAATTTTAATAATAATAATAATAATTTTATCATTAAATAATAATAATAAATCGTAATATGATAGATTGAAATAAATCATGATTAAAAAAAAAAAGAAAAAAAAAAAGGAGAGAGAGAGAGAGGGCGACGCTTCTCGGCCTATTTGCTAAGATCATAGTGTAAATTAAATTATAAAAAATAATAATCCAAAGCATGGGCGTATATAAAAGCCCCCACCCCGACATTTAGTTTGATTTAATCGGTTAAAAAAATGTTTTTTTGTTCCCCCAAACCCCCTGTTTGTCCGAAATTATTTCCTACATACGCCCCTGAACCAAAGTAATAATAAATATAATAATAATCCTAATCTTGAAGAATAGCTGACAAAAGTGAAGTCTGCTCCTCCTTATACTTCAAGAAAACGAAGATGTAACTACACCTAGGTAGTTGTAGCTTCTCTTTAATTACACCAAAAATGAAGTTGTAACTATCTCTCTGGGAAAACCGAGATATATCTTCAGGGGGTAGTTGTAGGACCGGTTTAATCACACCAAAGGTAGTTACAACTTCGAAATACTGAAGTGGTAGCATCAACTCCGTTTTAATCACACCACCCAATGTCTGGTGCCACTTATCCATCATGTTCAAATCATTCCGGTCTGGCACGGAACCTACAAAAAATAGTGAATGTATCAGTATGTTCTTTGGTTAATACTGAACACTCTTGAAGATAAAACACTTTAATCAATACGTCTTCCTTCAAGAGAAATTTTTGAAGTTTCTTGAAAGCGTTTATAGACAGTGCAAACAACCAAAATTTTTGAATCTAGGAGGACAAAACTGATTCTGCTAGTCCCAAGGTAACTTTTATTCCTGATACAGTCTGACATTTAGACTAGTTGGAGAGCTGGGAACGCACGTTTCATGGCGTGTTTTATGCACCTTGAAATTTTGCTATAGTGTAGCTCTTGGGTAGATAAGAAGGTAAATATGTGCTGGCTAGACTTACTGTGGAACACCAGGTAAGGTGAAAAAAAGGGGGGTAAGGTGCAAAAAAATAGTTCCCAAAAATAGAATTTTATTGAGATGCCAACTATCTATAATATAAAATTATGACAATTTTACAATGAATAATTAATAAGGCAGACACTTTTAAGGGGGATAACATGTAAGCAAAAAAAATCTAAATTGTTTTTATTCTAATATTAAATGAAATTTTTATTCACATAGCTGTACAAGATCATGTGAGCAAGAACCAATGGGAGCCATTTAAATCACAACTGTGCGGTGCTCTCAAAAACTCTTACGGTTCCACGCAGTGTATTGCAGTCTATCATAAGCAACATTTATTTTCATGATGGTGCTAATGGCCTAGGTAGTCGAAGCACCCTAAAAGGAAAAAAAAAATGATTTTCATGCTTCCTGATAATTTAACCCTATCTGCCCTATTGTTGTTATTTTATGTTTATTGGAGACACTGTTTAAATAGCAGCACGAATAAAGCACTTCATTTAATATTAAAAATAAAAACTAGTGACTTTGTTTTTATTAAATTTACATTTTAACTCCCATAAAAGTGTCTTCCTTATTCATTAGTCATTGTAAAATTGCATTAATTTGCAATTTTTTCACATGAATGATAGTTGGCTTCTGAATAAAACACTATTTTTGCCTTTCCCTTATTCTCAGTACCTGGTGTTCCACGTGTCTAGCCAACTCATATTTACCTTCCATGAATAGTGTGTTACCAGATCTCTGAAGAGAAGCTAAGGTAGAGTCTGATGTTAAAATAAAAAAAAATAAAAAAAAAATATCTGTAAAATAGGGACTTTGAAAAAGTAATAACATCAATGAACATTTGAATATTACAGATGGAAAGGAGCAGGTGGACCCCTAAAATTCTTCCAGCTGCTTCAAAATATTTGTGTGGCCAAGAAGAGTTTTTAATTGGAATAACCAACAAGAAGAATTTTATGGCTTATCTAGTCCAAGGTTGAGGCAACAGACCTACAATATCTTTCAGTCCTTAAGAAAGATCATTAAACTGACAGAAAAGTTATTGTTGTCATTTCCTAAGAAATATTTTTGTCTATTGGTTTTATCAAAATGGAATAGGATTTAGTTGGAAAATGAGCCATTTTTATGATGGAGGGATATTAGCTATAAATGGCTAAAAAGTAAAAATAATAAAGGTTTAAAAGCTTTAAAAAAGAAGATATGATGAAATCTAGGTTTAGCGTGACTGTGTTAGCTATAGAAAATACCAAGGAGAAGGAGGACTGTTCTACGTAGGCATTATTTCATCAGCCCCCCGCCCCGAAATATTCACTTGATGATAAAAATGTGTCATAAAACCCCCTAAATATAAATTAAATAAGATCACTTACTTCATAAAAAATAATTTATTTTAGGTGTTATAGCGTTTTAGTTACCTAACGTTTTGTTTATTTTTTTTTAAAGCCACAAATTGTGTCAGGCTTGTCCAGTTATCGAGAGTCCAGTTTTCAGGGTTCTCATGTTGATCATTTGATTCTGAAATGCTTTAAATCTCACTATTTTGATCCAAAGTTTAGAAAATTTACCGGGACAAGACCCCCCCCCCCCGTATGCCCCCCAATATTTTTTATAAGTCGGCGCCCCTGAAAGACACGATACGTGAAACATAAAAACTGATCATGTCTCGTTTAAAACAAGGGAAGGCTTTGAGAGGTCAGACAAAGGAAATAGTGTCTAATATTTATCAATACTTAGCCAAAGCTAAGACTAAAAACGTTTTAAACCTCCTAGTGGTAATTTCATGCACGGTAAATAAATCGTTTGATAATGGAGAGAACGTATTAATAAGGAATAAAGAGTTTTCCACGAGAGATGTATATTTTTATTGGAATATTACACAAAACAGAGAGAAGTATAATTGAAACTAATCTTCGACTCAATAAGAAAACCTTTCTAGAACCATAGAAAACTTTACTATCAGATATAGACATGCAAATAAAGCTGCGAATATTAAGTAACTATTATGTTCCACTTTTTGTGAGGGCTAATGCCTGGACTCTTTGACAAGCCACATGGGCGTATAAAGGCAATAGTTTCGGGGGGGGGGGTCTGGGAGCATTTCCGTTTGTATAAATACAAACAATCTAAAACTTGGAATAGTTAACCAACTAAAACACTATTACACCAACAAAAAGAATATTTTTTCTGACCTAAGTGATCTTATTTAATTTATTTTTGAGGGTGTTACATTTTTATCGATCAAAATTTCGGGGGAGCTGCAGCCCCGCTTGTTCTACTATTAGTACAAGCGATTACTAATAGTAGACTGGATGATAGGGTAGAGAATTTTGAAATAATGCAAATATCAAAATAAAAATTATTAGAACAAGGAAGAAAAGTACCGCCAAGCCTTTATAATTTATGAACTAAAACAAATTTAAATTAAAAATATATTGACTTCTGCTTACAGTTTATTATTTAGAACTGTTAGAATTATGATTCAATTTATTATCAACTTTAGTCACTAAAACAAATATTGGTGTTATTATAGAAAGTTAAATTTGTAATCGTTTGAAGTTTACATTATGGATTACTTATAATTTAAAAAATTATAACCCCCCCCCCCCCCCGTTTTAAAACTGTAATTATTAAACTACATAGCAATTATTTTGTAACACATTTTAGATAATTGTACTTTATTCTTCTCTGTCAAATTTTATTCTTAAATGTGTTTTAGCTATTATAAGAATATTATGTATTTATTGAGTACCGCCATATTTATTACAAGAACTGTAGTGGGGAATGAAAAACGCTCTCCCAACCATTTTGTTTGGGGTTGGAACACGTTTCGTGTCCTAGTGACTTAAACGTAAGTAATTTTGAACTTAACTACTTTTTGGTTCTCTCTTATATATTTCTGTTGCATTTTATATCCGAAAATAGCGTATTAATTTCGCAGTGCATTATATTACGAGCCCAGAAGGTAAATATACATACATATAGTATTACCACGATTAGCGACTACCACGTGGGAAAAATATTTAATGGACGTACAAGTTTTGTACATTTTAAATCTATTAAAATCCATTGTGCACTCTAATAATTATGTGCAATAGTCGATTTAATAAACTGCTATCAGCTTTTGTTTGTGTTCATTTGCTGAAATATAACGATTAAACACTTGAGGTTTGAATAATCATATCTAATAAGATGTACATTTATGTAATTTATTCTAAACCCTCTTGGATATACATAATATATCTGTGTTAAATAAGGCAAGAAAACATTAGTAACTCCTTGAAACATGTTATACTCTTGAGTAGAAGATCAATCTGTTAGCATTTCTCATTGCATTTATTTCTTAGTTCTTTGTTTTAGGGTAATGCCCTTTGAGAAAGGACTGTTTCTCACATTTTTCATTTTGAAACTGTATTTTATTCTTCTAGAACCATTTGATGTAGGAATACAATTGGAGTTTGTTGTTTCAAAAATAAACCTACTTGTGCCAATTTTAAGGGGTTTAATTTATTATACTGCTATTCTAAGTAATTATAAGCTACTAATAATTATAAAAGTCCTGAGTTCTATATTATTCCTATAATTCCAGAATGCGTTACGTGGCTGCCTACCTTCTATCTTCCCTTGGTGGAAAGGACTCTCCTTCAGCTGCTGACATCGAAAAGATTTTGAGTTCAGTTGGCATTGAAATTGACTCTGAACGAGTCAGCAAAGTCATCAATGAATTAAAAGGAAAAAATCTTGAAGAAGTTATTGCTGCAGGTAAATTTTGATAATTCAATCGAGACTTAGGTTTCTATTGATTAAATTGTGTGCCATGGATTAAATTTATTTGTTATAATTTAAATATTCAGAAATACACTATTTTCTTATGATATTCATATATAATAGGCCTACGTTTAGTTAAAACGATCAAATTGGAGTGGAACGTGATGAATTCTATTATTAAACTAACCATCTTTCGGGACTGAATCCTGATGAATATAAATTTCTGATTCCACTCCTCTTTTTCACGGATTTTACTTTTATTTTGTCATTGATTGGTAATACTGAGCCAAAAGTGCCCCAACTCCGATTTTTGTAAAACTTTGGTATACTTATTCATTTCAACCTAATTACGAATAAAAACGTATAAAAACTGACGGAAAAGACCAGAACATTATTTATTAAGCACTAAAGTTGACTGTTATAAAATCTGGCGTTAACAAAGTATTTGTAAACATGCGCATGCACAGGGACGTAAAATTGGGAAATAAAGAACTCATTTGAAATGCTGATGAACTATTTATTCAAAAATAATTTTAAATTTTAAGGGGCCCTTCGGCCATCGTATCCTGTCGCTTATGGGCATACGTGTTATGAGTTTCTGCTCGCTCAAGAAGATATCAAAACTCTAGTCAATCCAACTTGCTAAAATTAATAGAATTCTATGAATTTTAGCGAGTTGGATTGACTTGCTAAAAAGTTGGTTGCTATGTGAAAAACGCATAGCACGTATGCCCAAATGTCGCCAATATAAACTAATATTTTAACAATTTGGGGAAGCAACTCCTGCAACTTTCTTCAAGAGTACATTGATCCTTCTCCACTCTCACTTTCTTACATTATATATAACATTTAGAATGCTATTGACATTTGGTATACTTTGTAAACTGTAAAGGCCCCAGGTTGGAATGAAATATTTATAGTTTTTGTCAAAACTTTTCTGTTATAAAAGTTCTTCATTCACAGTAACTTGTGCAGTTTGTAATTACTTGAAATCGAAATAGTGGTACAGTTAGGATTTTATTGATCTATTAGCACATTCCTTCAAAGGAAAGTAGCTATATTTAATTGGAGTGGAACGTGATGAATTCTCTATATTTAATTAACCATCTTTCGGGGCTGATTCCTGATGATTGTCGATATCTGATTTCACTCCTTTGCTTTTGGCATTTTTATTTTTTTATTGTGATAATTAAACTTTATAAGGGTGGGTTACATCTGACACTTCTCGCAGGAAATATATCTCATGTGTCGGATATATTAATTATGATAATTACAAGGTGTCTACTGCACGAAAATCATGAAAATGTCACAAAATTTATAATAGGGCACAAAAATAACGAAAAAGTCTTGAATGTTTAAACTATGTCACGATATTTCATTGTTACCAGAGTCTAACGTAATCCCAAGACTTCCGCGCATTCGTAATTGTCGCCGTATTCATACGGTGACTCAATTCTATCTGCCTCCTTGCCCCCTTCCTCTCTTAGATTCCTTTGTTGTATCATTTTTCATAAATATCATATCATTTTTATAAATTATCCATTAGTTAAATTTATTTTTATTTCTCTTTATTTATATTGAGTTGTTCATGCAGACTTTAATACTGAAATTTTGTAGGCTTAAATTTACTCGGCGCTAATGGCCTAGATGCAGATGTGCCATTTTATAAAAAATAAATAAATAACTTAAAATTTACTAAATTTATGTACATTGGCAGTAAAATTTAGTTAGTAATATTTTTAGAAATTTTCAATGCTACCATTGTTCAGAATTTTTGAAGCTGCTAATTCCATAGTCATTCTAAAATGTTTCGTTTATTCACTTTTGAAATTATTATAACTATCCTCTTTAACATATGATGCACATTTTATACAGTTTTAAATTGTAATTCTATAGATTTTACGGTAATCCCTGTAAGGTTTCAAATAATTTAAGATAAAAGTTAAGGATTTTTCTTTTTAAGTGAAATTATCATTTTTTCATGAGAAAAAAATTTGCATTTAAAATCATGAAATTGGCTTTCACAAAAGTAGTACACCCCTGAACTATCAACTTGGTAGGGGGGAAAATTGGCTGGAATCTTTGTTTTGTTCGTATAATATTCACTTCTTCCTGACCATACCTTTTGCAACACCGAGAACCGCCCTAACAAGTTTAATGAGAGTGTTATATGATGAATTCACATAATTTTACCATCTTTCGGGGCTGACACCTGATGATAATGAATTTTCTGATAACACTCTTTTATGTAAATTAAGGGTTGGTTTCTACTTTCATGTTTTGTTGATCCTTCCCCTCCTTTGCCATGTTTTAATCTGGGCTGATTAATCCACTCAGATTTCTGATAGGCAAATGTTGTGCATGATATGACTACACCACTAATATAATTTTTTTTTTTTTAACCCTTTCGAGACTCCTGATATACTGTATGTACCAGTAAATGTTTAACCAGTCTAAATACTTTTAATCAAGTTTAATTTGGTTTAAATTGATTAAAAAAAAAAAAGGTGTTGTCTTCTCCAAATAAAAAACCATCTTAAAAGGGTTGAGTAGCTCCAAACGTCATTTCCCAGCATTTTAAGTGAAGAAGATTGGAGGTACACAGTTTATATCTTAATAAGTGAATTTCTAATATGAATTCACACATATAAAATACATTTATTTATTAAGTTTTTGGATTTATTTATATTTTTGCAAATTTAGGTAAGGAGAAGTTGGCATCAGTGCCTTCTGGTGGTGGTGGAGCCCCAGCCGCTGCAGCTGCTGCTCCTGCCGCTGCTTCACCTGCTAAGGCAGCGGGTAAGATATATTTGTTATTTTTTCATTTTGTTTTAATTAGCAGGTATTTATTATCAGCAATTAAAGTCTTTATGCAAAGCCTTTTTTCTTGTAGTCAGTGTTATCCATATACTGCTTTAGGGCATTTACGATTTACTATCTCTGCCTAAGAATTTTGGAAGCCCATTTATTAGTTAAAAGTTTGATGTTGGTATTAATTTATATGCCTTTTTTTAAAAAAAAATAAGTGTGGCATATTTTTGTCAATGTTTTGGCTTGAGATTCTTATATGGATTTTACTTTTAGTTAAATACAATGATCATAAACTTTCACATAATATATCCACTCGTAGATAGGTGTGCACCTGAAACCCCCTTTGTTTATACGTATATACAAAGGGCATTCATGGTGCTAAAGTAAAGTACTGGTAAATCCAAAGGTGTAAGACATATGTCCTCATCTTATTTCATACCACTTACAGTGAGATATATACTTATAGTTACACCACTTCATTAAGTATACTTCCTTTTTAAAATGAAGTGGTAGTCCAAGAGCTGGAAGTGTTTTATGCTCCTTGAAATTTTGCTATAGTGCGTCTCTTGGTAGATAAGAAGGTAAATATGTATTGGCTAGACTAACCGTGGAACACCAGGTATTGCGCTTAAGGGAAAGGGGTAAAACTGTATGGTTTAAATTCAGAATCCAACAATCCTCAATGTAAAATTAAGGCAATTTTACAGTAAATAAGGCAGACACTTTTACGGGGTTTAACATGTTTAGAAAAAACCCATAAAGTAATTTTTTTTTTTTTTTTTTAATATGAAGTGATAAAGTTTAAATGAAGTGCTTTATTCATGCTGCGATTTAAACACCGTCTTCAATAACCACAATTGAAAATAATTACAAAAGAGCAGACACTTTTTGCAGGGTTAAATTACAGCAAACGTGAAAATAAATGTTGCCTAACCTAGCCCCCCCCCCACATACAGCACTGGCGTGAGTAGTTCAGTGAAGCATAAAATTCAATGAATTGTTGGATATTGTACATGGCACACGGCTATCTCAGCCTTTTGGAATACACGATTAGAGAGGTCTGTCCTCTCAATACAAATTTCCAGAGTGAGACCACAAGCAAAATGCTAACTTATCTTCACTCCCAATCGCTTTCTGAGCGTAACATCCTTTCCCAGTTATGTCACTTTGGTAATTCTGGGCTGTGCGCAACAATGTTGCGCGTCAGTTTCGGGGCTGTCCCGCAACAATGAATCGCGTCCACACTAGATAGCCAGTTCCCTCGAACATTTCTCAGGAGCTGGCCTCTCAGGTGTTTCTCTTTCGTTGTTACTGTTAATTAAAAATCAAAATATGAAAAAACCAAGAGGTGGTGCTATTGAAAATTGTTCAGAACCAACAATAAAGCGTGCAAACACATTGAGACTTGAAGATAGAATAGGATTCGTCAACTTTATAAGAATTAGGCCTCAAGATTTTGAGAATCTCTTGCAAATGGTTGGACCAAGGTTGCTTAAAAAAGATACAAACTTTAGAAATTCAATTTCTCCTACCGTAAAACGTGCTACTACCGGGTTCCTTGCAAGTGAAGAATTGTTTAAAAGTCTTATGTATATATAGTTTTAGATTTTCGAAGCAAAGTTTATCTGTATTTGTTCCAGAAGTGTGTGAGGCAATAATCATCGTTTGTAAACATACATTAAAGTAACGAAAACTTATTGTTTATTAACATAATAGGCAAGGGCGAATATAGGAAATAATTTCGGGGGGCGGCTGGGAGCATTGAGGGGTTAGGAATTCTATCAAACTAGAACTTGGAATAGTTAACCAACTAAAACGCTATTACACCCAATAAACATAATTTTTTCTAAGCTAAGTGATCTCATTTAATTTATTTTTAAGGTTTTTATGACAGCCCCCCTTATATACACCCATGATAATAAGTACAAATAAAAATATATTTTTAGCTTTGTCTTCCATTTTTTATTGATAACTAAAATATATACTATGTTGATTTAAAGTTGAATACATATAATATTAAATTATAATCAGAGCAACATGTGCATTTGTAAGTCCTCTATTAACTTTATTGTCAATTCAGTTGTCTACATATTGAGTGAAATTGAACTACAAGTCCGTAAGGTGGAACTACCGGGAGCTGATTCTAGACTTAGGGCTGCTCCGGAACATGTCCACACTGGTAATGTTGCGCAACAATGTATCCGTGAGTCCTGAACCAACGGGACACAGATTCTTGTATCACCTAGACCCGCAATACACTCCTGATACACGGGGACATGTTGCACGGCAGAATCGCAACAATCCAGATTCAAACCAGATTCAGCTCTGCAACAATGCCGCGCAACAATGTGTACTAGGCTTAAGCGATACTTGACCCATCCCGTGGTCTGTGTTTTGACCAGATACGGCTTATGCTGTATGTGGACTAGGTTCAGGCAATATGCAGTGGGCCTTAAGCTATGGTAGTGAGTTATTTCTACCTACTGTTAATTATGGCCATTTTAGAGCCCAATATCTAACTTTTCTTATAGATTTCAAACCTGCAGGTATTAAAATTTGCAATAAAACGAGTTTATAATTTTAAGTTTACTCAGGGTGCCTGCTGCGCGAAATTGAAAATAGGGCAAGAAAAAGTCATGAATTGTGAAACCATGTCACGAAATTTCAGTTTTACTGGAGTCTAACATAATCCCGGGACTTCCTCGCATTTGTAATTGTTGCCATTTTTTGTGCACCTGAAACCCCCTTTGTTTATACGTATATACAAAGGGCATTCATGGTGCTAAAGCAAAGTACTGGTAAATCCAAAGGTGTAAGACATATGTCCTCATCTTATTTCATACCACTTACAGTGAGATATATACTTATAGTTCAATATGCGGTACTCGATCCATCCCATAGTCTGTGTTTTGAGCAGATTCGGCTTATGCTATATATGGGCTAGGTTCAGGCAATCCAGCAGATATTCAAATGTGCAATAAAACAAGTTTATAGATTTAAGGTTACAGTCTTAAAGCACAATATTAGGCTTCTATACTCACCATTCTAAATCACACTAATGATATAATTTTTTTCAATATACAATATTTAAACATATTTCATAAGTTAGAAAATAGATTTCATCATATTTTGTATATTTTATTTTCAGAAGAGAAGAAAGAAGCCAAGAAAGAAGAATCTGATCAATCAGATGACGATATGGGCTTCGGTCTTTTTGACTAAGGTATTTTCAAAAATTCATTTATGATTCTTGTTTTAAGTCCAGTTCAAATCTCCGTCTCTACGAAAATGTGTACACATGATGAATGTCATTATTCACCATCTTTCGGATGATTCTGTGTGATTATAGTATTTATTCTGATGTGCACAATCAGTACATTTTTAATTCTGGTATCCTCGGTAGAATAGAATTTGCATTGGGTTATTCAAATAAATTATGTTCTTCAAGGCCAATGGTCCCCCTTATCAAAACGGATGATCTAAGACTGCTTAACACAATATTGTCGATATAAATGCGAAGTATCGAATGTAAAAACCACCACTTTCCAGAGTGAAAAAACTTTTATTCATTACTTTGCTTTTACAGTCAAATTGTCGGCAGATTTGACCTTTTGACAGTGGTTACTCTCCCCTTTCACAGAGTGAACTGAGATTTGAAAGTTTGCCATCCATCAGTCCAACAGCAATCAATAAAGATTATAAAGGAGAAATGTGTTTTTTCACATTCAATACTTTGCATTTGTTTTGACGATATGGTGTAAGACACAGTACATTCTACAAGCATTTATAGTGGTATCAAGCAAGTTGTAATAGATTCGTTTTATCTATTGTAGGGCTCAGTGTAGCTGCTTATCAAGCTTTCAGAAATCATTTAACTCTATTTACCTTCAAACTTCCTATCACAGTATCAATTTACAATCATTATAATTTATTTAAGAAGCATTAACATCAACAAACTTTACTTTCTGAACTTTTTCAAACTACAGTCAAAACCTGTTCTCAAATTATTTTTACCTGCTGAAATTCATTTTCAAAATATTGATAAGAAGGCTGTAGTTATTTTATACTCATTTAATTTAGACAGCAAACATTGTTTCTAAATAAAGAATTTCTCTTTGCTTCAGTGGTTTGAAAGCGTCAATTTCTCTCTGTGCCTGCTAATTTCTTTGTTTGACTTTTATACCCATTTTATTCTGTTGTTCCATTGAAAATAGTCCATTATCTCATGTTTAATCTCTTTAAAATGAAAATTTAATGTAAACTATCATTCTTATTCAACAACTTATAAATGCTTTTTTATTTTCCTCGTAAAATCCAGTTCTTTCTGAAGTTTTCTCTCAGGAATTTGATATAGTCAAATTCTATAGTAATATCCATTATTGTCTAGGTTTTATTTTACCTAGAAGTTATTGAAAAAAAAGTGTATTCATTTTTTCATGAAAATGTGTATAAATGATGAAGTAATTTAATCACCATCTTTCGGATGAATACATTTGATTAGAACTTAAAAATTCTGATATACACAGACGTTAAGGAATATTCGGACCTCGTGGATTTACTTGAGATAGTCAGCATTGGAATAATTTCCGTCGCACATCTCAGGAATCATTTTGATGAGAGTATTGTGTAACTTTTTATTGTAACTCATGTTTTTCTTCTTTACTCTTTCATTAATATTAATCCGTAGCAATTGTTTTTTTTTTTTTTTTGTTATTATTCAAACAAAATTTTTCTTTCTTTTTTTATCCTATATTGGAAATACGAATCCTTGAAGTTGTCAGTGGGTGACCCTGATAGTTGTGATGCTATTAACAAGAAGTGATATTGCGACTATCCAACAAAAGTATTGTTTAGTTAGAGTTTGTTTTAAATAATGTAGAATAAATTTTATTGTATGTGGTATTCACAATTTTTTTGATATGAATATTCTTGTTAATAATACACTTGTATTGGTTTTTTTTTTTCCAGAGAAGGTGGATTCTTGCAGAGAGTCAACACTACTCTATTGTACAAAGATTTTTTTATTATAAGATGAAATAAAAGTCTTTATATATTTGTTTCTATTTATTTCATCCTAATGTTCAAGGATTTCAAAATTTGTCTAAATAGAGGAATATTAGTTCCGTTGATCACTCTTTTAGAGTTAATGTAAATATTGACTTCTGTATTATACAGGGTAAGGCACAAGAACCAGGTGTTTTTGAAACAATTGTAACATCTTTAATTTTGCTTTAAGAAAAATGTTATTTATATGAAAACATTCGTGAGAACGTACCATTTGATAATCAGTTTGAAAAATTAAATCTGACATGTGGTGTCCATTTTCATTGACCTAGTGGTGAAGTCATGTTGAGTGATGAAACCGATCTTAACGAAGTAGTTATTAAATAAAACTGCAGGTATTTCGCTGCAGAAAATCCATAGCAGCTCCTTAATAAACCACTGCATAGCTCCTAGGTAACTGTACGGTGTGCGGAGTCAATATTGGGTGTCATCGGTACTTATTTCTTTGAGAAAATAATGTTACAGTTACTGTCAAATCTGAGCGGTCTATCAAAATGAAGCGCACTTTTTTTTTTTTGTTCCCAAGTTGACAAGAAAGTGTATTGCTCATAATCGGATTTCACACAGTCCGAGCAGCCATAGCGTTCCTTCGTCTGCTGTTTCCTAATCACATCATTGCGAGATTTAGCAATGTTTAATGATCATTACGTTCTACTGACTTATCCACTTGCAATTTTTTCCTAGGGAGATACTTCACTTGTTTATGAAAGAAAATCTCGCACATTTAATGAATTGAAAGTGTCAATCCAATATGAAATCACTCAGATCAATACCAGGCCTCCAAGGGAGAGTGAATGACAATTTTCAAGAATGACGTTGCCACTGCGTCAATGAAAACAGACACCACATGTCAGATTTAATTTTTCGAGTTAAAGACTCAAATAATATGTTTGTATGTAAATATTGTTTTTTAACCTTTTCGATGTGACGTGGGCTAGCTGCCTACTCCCTCCACAGGCGGACCAAACTCCCTCTCCTAGGCGGCCGTTGCCTGTTTTTTGACGTGATTTTTAAATGTAGCAATGGAAATATTTTTTATTTATTATTATAATAAGCTACTCCTTTATTATTTACAGTTTCCCAAAAAAAAATGTCCTAAGAACATTTTTACCGTGCACACGTCTCACAGACGCATGTTATTTATAACGTTCAAAATTTGTATGTTATCCAGTTAAGGGTTAAACCAGCAATTATCCCCCATTCCTACTAGAGCATTCTGTACGCGCTCAAGACTAAAAAGGGCTCGCAATCAAGAGATACAGCTGTGGCGAGAATTCTCAGGAGTCACCTCTGAGGAACATCTTTCTCCGGCGAGTATTCTCGGGCATCGCATCGAATGGGTTAAACGCAAAATTATCGATGCTACGATTTTTTCAGAAACACCCGGTTCCCATGCCTCGCCCTGTATTTACTTTAATTTCTAATTATAAAGTAGTCTTCTATTTTTTAAAAAATAATGAGAATTATTTCAAAAAGTAATACACAAAAATTTCGTCTGTGATAATTAAGGAATCTTATTTGCAAAAATAAGTATGGCCATGTCGTTACTCAGTATTAGGAGTAATGACGTAGCAATACTAACGGAAGGTTCACCTTCGTTCTATATGGCTGTTGTATCTAGTGCTTAGTGTATTGTTATTAAATTATCATGGGGCAAAGGAAGAACGAACCACACTTGATGCAGGATTTAACACAATAACCTTTATTTTACATTAGGCGGTTAGATATAAAACATGGCCCAAAGAGCTATAGCCTTAGGTATGACATCATATATTACACTTAGAACTTCTGAAGAAGCATCAAAGGATGCGAAACATGTAGAGTCAATTTTTTTATGTCTTTAGACACAAGATTTAGGCGTGGACCAAGAGGAACTATCTATCCTCATGGAATCTATTTTGATAGATTCCCTGAGGATACTCCACAATCATATATACGGGAGCTAACCAGCTGCTTATCAATCTTTCGAAAATCATTTGACCAAATTTGGTCAAACTTGTCATTATAATTCTTTGCATTTAAAATATTATCAAAATTTGTTTAATATTAAAATTATTTAAAACACATCTTCAAAATTTATTTTTCCAAATTAATATAATAACCTTTTTTTAACCAGCTGAAATGAATTTTCGAAAGATTGATAAGTACGCTGTGTTTATAGCATCCCAAAACATTTGGGCAGCAAACTTTATTTTTTTTATAAATAAAGAATTTCTCTTCTCTTGACGTTTATGTTAATTTGGTTTTATTCATTGACCTTCTACCTAAACAAGAAAGTGATGAATTGCCCTTGTCGCGGTCTCACTGATGTATAAATAAATAAACAAGAAAAATAATAGAATTATTAAATTACTCATATTAATGATGACTGTCAACAGCCATACACTGGCCCCCATTGGCCATAGAAGAAAAATTTTGGTCACTATTGTCTTAATATAATTGTTATTATTTTTATGGTCGTTTACTCCTAAACGCCATGATGCCTACGTAAATTTTCACTATTTTTCCTGGTCGCAAGCTGCTTATTAGTCTGAATTTGTTCAACTTAACCCATTAGTGACCTTAAATTTTTTCTTGAAACATTTTTTGCTACTTCATAAAACATCTTAGGACATGTGAAGAATTTTTTTTTAAATATTGACACCTCAGGCTTCGTAAACTGCTACAGTAAGCTTTCTTCTGATGAAGGAAGAGCATCATTTATTCCCTGGTATATGGAATACATTTCGGCCAGGTATATGGGATTTTCTTGGCGAAGTGTCCATTTCTTCACAGCTCTTTTCATTATCCATGCATATCCACATAGAGTTCATTGATTTCGAAGCGTCCATGTTCTTTTCTCATATACTTCCTGACGTCCCCACTGCTTTGCCTGGAGTATTATTGGGTTGATGCTCTGTTTAGTTGTTAGATGGAGGTTGATAATAAAACTCCTCAATTAATGTTTTAGGGTGATTGTGGAATGGACTTTTTCATTAAGAATTGAATCAGATCAATTGTGAGTCCCAAAATTCACTTGTTATAGGGCGATCTCCCAAAGCATTCGCCGCACAGAGGGCCAAATACTGGGGAAAAAATCAATATATTTTGTATGACTGGTCCCATCGACCAGTCGTTTCATACGATTCAGAATTAAAAAATATGTGATGCAGTTTAGCTCATTACTAAGAATTTGCATTTTGGACCCAAAAATACCAGGATTGATTTCGTCTCTCATCCTGTCCACTATACTGCATGTAGTAGTTGTAAGACAAGACCTAATAAAAAATGTCCTATTATTATTTCAAATATGCGTGCGCGGAAAACTTGCCAACTTGCCTAGACAATTACAGAACGAGCTCTGTGAATACATTCAATGGGGAATGTCGCTAAATTCATTCACAAACTTACACCAGACAACAAATTCCTGTGGATAGGTCGGAAAAGAACCGCAGAGAATGCTGGCATCTTTAATACAATTGAAACGCATTTCCCTCAATAATCCGTCCAAAACCCTGCCCACTTTCCAAATGTAATGCTGAATTAGCCTTCCTGTTCCCTCATCATTACCTTCCCAACATAAATTATCCACAAATTCTTAATTCCGAGCACCCGTCCTCATCACTCACTCCTTCAATACTGAAAGGTTATCCAAAAGTGGTGTTCTCTTCCTAATCTGGCTGATGGTCACAACCATCCTTCCTTCTTTTTCTAAACCTGTCCAAGCGCCCAGAAATATATCGCTCTTCAACCTTCAACAATCCTTATTCTCCCAATCAATCTTTATCAAAACGCAATCCATGAGAAAAAAGAACACATTTAACTAGTGCTCATCCCACACAAGATTAGATTATATTACATCAGACTCCTATACCCCTGCCTCGCGGGGTGCACATCGGCTATATGCATGGCCAGGCTTCTCCCAAGCTCCTGATGAATTTCAGATACTTCCGCCGACCTCGTGATTTCATCCTCTTCAAGGCTGCCAAAATGCAGGAATCGCCTCTTCTCCAATGCAACACACAAGTTTAACATGATTGGGTGTCTCCTCCTTGTCCTTGCATCACCTGCATACCGGTGAAGACCTCATTTTCATAATATACATGTGCTTATTCAGGATACAAAGACCTGAGATTGTTGCAACTATCTCCCTCAGGTCATATCCAGAAAAATTTCCTTCTTACCCAGATTTTTTAGATCTATAAAGGACTTAGATACGTATGGGTTATTTTCTGACCTTCCCAAGATTCTCCAAACTTCTTTTTGGCTCTTGCTGCTATTGATCCCCTGGCACAGGCCATTGATAGACTCACAAAAGGCACTGGGCCCAATCCCACACAAACGATTTACTTTGAGCGAACACATTCAGGGGCAGTAGTTTGTAGGCACTTATTGTCGTTCAACAAGGTCATTAGCACCATTTATAGATTATATTTCTGAAGTTTGGCTTTTACTTGGTAGGGACACAGTTTACAAAAAATAGACTTAAATTATACTAAAAATTGAAAACATCTATTGCTCAGATGTTCTTAATTATGGTATGTACTTTTACTCACTTCAGCGGGACTAATACTTCTGCCGACGATTCGGCTAGAAATTCAAGCCTTCATCAGGGCTGTAAAACAAGGAGGGCAGGGTTAATACTAATTTATATACAGATGAAATGAAAGGAAAAACAATGGACGAGGGGCCCGGTGGCCGTGAGTGCTAAGGCGTGAGCACTCAGTGTCTAATCTCGTGGGTTCGATTCCCACCAGGGATAATGGATTTTCTTTTGAAAAAAGACAAAGTATTACCTCTATCCTGGCTAGAAAAGGGTGGTAACCTTTAGATAACCCGTTCCAAAAACCTGTGGTATGTACAAGTGGACGTTAAAATTGAAATAATAATGACACGTATGGTAAATGTGTGTTATAGGTAAAGGTAGATTGATAAAGATTTAAAAGTTAAAATATGGGTAACATAAGAGTTGATATAAACTGAATCAGTACAGGATCAAAAAGGCTTTCTTGTGAGAGGAGGGAGAATTATGCCTCACGGAAGTGCAATATTTTCCGAATCTCGTGGATCTCGGTAAGTTTGAGGAAAAGAGTTTAGATCACCATTAGGGGTTTAGATCACCATTAAGGGTAGTGTGGTCGAAGATGACTGGGGTGTGGAGAGAGGTGCTATAAAAGTGAGGTGATAAGGGAAGAAAAGTAGTTATAAATGGTTTGTATTAACGTCGGTAAAAATATAACGCATTTCATTATAATAAAAAAATGATGGTTTTATTAAGATTCCTCACGATCGGACCCTGACAATATCTACTTCGCAACCCAAACGGTGAACGATCTCCTCTCAATTTAATATTTTCAGTTTTGACAATTTACTAGGAAACAATATGTTTCCACCCATGCAGCCCCCCTCTAAATCGTTAAAAATGCGTCATTAAAACCTAAAAAATAAATTAAATAAGATCACTTACTTCAGACAATTTTTTTTTTTATGTAATAGCATTTGAATTGGCTGAGTAATCCAAGTTCTAGATTGTTAGTATTCCATAACCTCCAAATGTTCTCAGCACCCCGAAATTATTTTCTATATACCTCCATGTTTTCACCCTACAGCAATGGTGGGGAACCATTATTTTATACATAACTAATTACGTAAATTTAATCTATTAAAATTCCTATAAAATGAGAGTGGACCTAATAATATGAATGGTATGTCTCCTCCATGAATGCTTTACTTCTTTGATTCTCTTTGCTCGTAGCTCTAAGTGAAACCTACTGTAGTAGGTTAAAAGCAGGTCAGTTTGTTTCTGTTTTCATTTGTGTTTTTTACAATGGAAGATAAGACTTTGACTACTGTGTGCAAGGAGCTTGATGATTTAGCTATAAGAATGCTTCGTTTGATGAATGAATATATAGGCGTTAAGCTTACACTGGAAGAACTCATCAAATCTGGAAGTCTTCACTTAGCCAAAAGCAGATACATTATGGGAAATAAAACTGTCTCTGTTCTTCAGCTTCCTACTGAAGAAAGCTCTGAATTCACTGCTTCTGCAAGAGTTGTTAAAACGAATGAAAATAATGTTGATCAAATTAGTTTTGAATTAACTAGGATATCATTAAAAGATGTATTAGAATCTAGTTCAAAAATTCGATCAAGGAACCCAAAAAATAAGAGTAATTCTGATGAGCAGGAAGATGTACCAAGTGAGATTAATATTCCTGATCCTCTGAAGTGGTTTGGAGTTCTCGTTCCACAGAACATGAGACAAGCGCAAGGATGTTTCTCCAAAGCTTTAGAGTATATAACTCAGTGTACTAATATTCAGATTGAAATGTCACATCTGGAGAAGGAATATGAACAAAAAATCAAAGAGAAAGAAAAACTTAAACTAAAAAATATAAGTTAGCAAAAGATCTATTCCAAATATCAGTGTAAATTCAGATTGTTTTTAGCTTAATAGTTGTAAATAAAATTATTTTAATAACTAAATAGCTTTATGTCTGATTCCCCAAAAAACATAAAAAAGTTTTTTAAAATATCTTAATTAGTTGTCATTAAAATCATAACAAATTAAAACAATTAAATATTTATTTATCACCCTTGGCTTTAACTAATTATAGACATAAAATATTGATTTTGGTTTTTAGAGCACATTCTATTGTTATTTGTTGCAAAAAAAATATTGTAATTTTTTTTTAATCATCAAGAATAAAATATGATGAATATTTGTTTATTGTACTTTCACTTTTTGTAGTGAAAGTTTCATCCAAATTATTTGAAACAACAAAATGATATTGCAGCTATTTGCATAACTAATTTTTGCTATGAAAATAGTTATGGGAGGCCGTGAGTGTTAAGGCATCAGCACTTAACAGTCTGATCCAAGGGTCGTGGGTTCGATTTCTACTATGGGTTGGTGGCTTTTCATTAGAAAAAAGAAAATGATTTTTTTTTAAATTCTGTTACTAATTACTGGAAAACTATTTATGTTAAAGCTTCTGGTGAACATATTTGCCTAAATTATAGTTTGTTATAAAGTTGTATTTATTAAAATGTCAGCATAGTGTCCAAGGGCTACAAAGTCCTTTTATGTTGTAGTATTTTCAGTTATACAGTTGGAATCTACTGAAAATTTAAAAGATTTCTTTTGTTGTTGGTTTCATTGGTACACACACTACCCCATAAGAAAGGGAACAAATTCGCTGAATTTATTCAAAAACTTAGATCAGATGACAAACCCCTGTGAAGAGCTATAAAAAGAATCCTTTCTGGTCCATCCTCTCCGCGTAGACGAGAATCTGTTCGATAACAGTATTCTATCCCCAACAATCTATCCAAAACTGTATCTATTCTTCTTCAAGTTTTATTTAGTTCTGAAGTGCTATAAATCTACTAATTTAATATTTCTTGTACCCAAAATTTCAGTTTATCATCCATAGGTGTAGGGTAAGTTGCTGTTACAAAGAGTTCTTTATTTAGGAAATAATCTTCCTCTTTTAAACTAATTGTAACATTTTTCTGGGGTTTAGCTTTTAATTACTTAAACGTCTATTCAATTATTTCTAATTGTTTTCCCTGACAACGATGGATACGAAAAGGCATCAGCCCTAACCTGGCTAGAAAAGGGTGGTAACCTATAGATAACCCGTCTTGAAATTCGTAGTTAATAATAATAGACGTTAAAATTTAAATAAATAATTGTTTTCCATTTTTCATTATTATTAATAGCATAAGAAGTTTATTTGTTCATACTCTTATGAGTTGATTTATAATGCTTGAATAATTTACTGAATGTCAAGCCTTAGTAAAAACTTAAGGTGAATAAATATATTTTACCTACTTTTGATCATTTGTTAAAAAAGATATTTCAACAGTCCAAGAAGTAAGGAAGGTTACCGGGACATAGGAAAGAACTCACCACCAAGGAAAACTTGACTGAACTTCTTCCGACCATGTAGGTAGCCACACTCATTACCGTGGCCAACTCGAATGAAGAAACTAGAAAGATCTTGTTAAATAAACAAACTTTGTGTACAGAAACCAATCTATATAGAAGTCCGACTCACAGGAACTGCGCCATCCGAGCGCGGTTCCGTTCATATCTCTAGTGCTATTAGTAAAGGCACTAGCACTTATTGCTAGGGTTTGATATTCCGTGAAAAATATAAAATAAAATCTCAAAGAGAAAATAGATTTAAGACGCCACAACAGGAAACTGACAGTATCATGGCGACTTCCCCACCTTCTCAACGTTCGCTATTGGTAACACTATGACAATGCTTCACATTTCACCTTCCTTCTTACCTTAACCTGGAAAGGGAAAAATCAGGCGGCTGGAGCATAGTTCTGACCACACTATCTACCTAGTGTGCCGTTTGGTCAAGAATCCGACTCTTACAGGACTGAATTTTTTTAGGTAAAAGAAATTTTTTAAAAAAAAAAAGAGATAATTTTTGTTATATTTACAATTCAGATGATACTCTTATGAGTTATAAATACAAAAAATGTGATTTAAAACCAGAAACTAATGTTTGGAATGAAAAATGAACTTTTAAAAGTTTTACAATATGTTTTAAATTATTTTGAATCATATACAGAATCTACAGAGTCCGGGTATGTATTATCACAGTAAAGGTGCTCTCCAAACCACTCAGGATGTTCTTCGAGGAACCTGACAACAAAGAGAAACTTTATATACTACTAAGTAACCAGTAATAGCTAATATACAATTAGTCTTAGTTAATAATAACGGGCGTGAAAAGTTAAATAATAAAATACAATTGAAAATAAGGATGACAATTAGTCTAGAAATAGGTTACAAAAGAATGATCTTGATAGGGTAGAACGTGCATAATTAAAACCTGTCCCTCTACTTTTTTTTATTGGCATGATCAGCTGATAAACGGGAACACAAATAGTATATTTCAATAAGACAAACACTTTTTAGCATTTCAAAATATGAACATTTGAAACAATGTTAGGGGTCTATGTCAAAATTTAAAAATATTCAAATTTTAAAAGGAGTTGTCAAGTTAAGCATCATTTTGGCACGTTTCTATATAAATATAATGTTTATTTCTGTTGTCATTTTATCAGGGTAACCCCCACGTCAGGCAAGTATGTTTTTGTGTTCGATGTTTTTCTTGGGGGGGGGGGGGGGGTTAAAAAAAAACAAATAAAAAAATTTGTCATTTGGAAAGCTAAGAATAAAAATTCTTAAAATATTGATCAATAAAACAAAATTAACACTTGTGAAACTTGAAACAATCTTTTCTTTCAGTTAGATAGCCCTATAGCAATTTATGACAAAACCATTTTTATAGGAAATTTGTGACTTAGAAGTTCACTCTCCACTTACGATTTCACAACTGTTGTCGAGATATTTAACAGAATATTCTAAAAGTCCAAAAAAGGACATATCATATTAATATAATTTTTTTTTTTTTTTTAAATTCTTCCTCTTCTCTAAACGCAACCAAATTATACACATCTCAGTTTGCTCAAATATAAAAAGTCCGTCACGCAGGAGCTGCATAACTAAGCACTTTCCTCAGAATTTGGGTAGTGTAGACTGCTTTCCAGAACAATTTGCTTAAAATATCCTACATAAATAAAATAAAAACGTGAATAGTTCTCATTTTGTAATGAGTAACTGATCAATTATTAATTTGCATCCAGAGTTATGTTTACACATGGTACCTACTACACTACGTAATAAATACAAAAAACCTCATATTATCGTATTTTGATCTAACGCAGGAACAGGATACAGTCACTCTAGTGGTAGAAAGCGCTCCTTGCGGCGGCTTTGTGAACCTACGTCTGCCGGCTTTTCTATTCAAATATATTACAAATTAAACCCCCGCTTTCCAATTGACCGATTCAGCTCATTTTTACAACACTTCTTTCTCATGAGTTACTCACGACATATACAGCGTTTCGTTACAATACAGCAGAAATTACGACCGGTATGAGTATATTAGGAATTTGAGTCCGGAGTAAACCCCCCCCCTTCTAATGAACCGATTTAGTTTCTTTTTACAACACATATTTACCTGTAGATTACCACTACGAATACCGAGTTTCGTCGAAATATACCAAAAATCACGGCTGGTAGTGGCGATTTGGTATTGTGGGTCCGGAGTAAACCCCCCCTTCTAATGAACCGATTTAGTTCATTTTTATATCTCACTTTTCTCTCTATATTAACACTACGAATACCAAGTTTCGTTGAAATATAACAAATATTACGGCTGACATAGTCAAATAAGTGTTTTGGGTTCGGGGTAAACCCCCCCTTCCGGTGGACCGACTTTGGTGGTTAACGAACTCGTTCAATCGTTTGCTAATTGAATGCTATATACCAAGTTTCGTGACGAAAAAACAAAAACTCTGGCCGCTATCGCGTTAACAGACACATATATATATATGCATATATATATATATATATATATAGATATATATAAATTTTAACGGGGGTCATTTTCGGTGTCTACTAGGTAGGATCGATAAAGATTTGAAGAAATTTTTCAAAAATTCCGTCATGAGTCCAACCTCAATAGCTACTTTCCTTCGGAGGAAAGTGCTAAAACATAGGGAACTCCTTCCATTGGTTTGGAGCATCCAACACCTAAATTCTAGCTTTCTCAAGTTTTCCTTAAAACAGTTAGTATATCAATATTATAAAATTATCTTATGATTTTCAATTACTAAAAGAAGAGATAAATAGAGGTGATGAGAGGCCTTGTGGTCGTGAGTGTTAACGCGTGAGTACTTCACACTCCATGCCAAGGGTTAAAATTTAAATATATAAAGACGTAAAGTAAAGATAACTAGTCACTTACTTAGTAAAGCCATTCAGGTACTCTGTAATTGTATTCATTTTTGCTTCAGAATGTTCAGCATGAGGAAATATTTCAGGTATTTTCACTAGAAGAGAAAACATTAGCATTACTTAAAGTGAATCTAAAGGTAGAATACAAATGAGGTAAGCTTGTGGATTTACAGAGAAATAAATCTGTGAATAGTATTTTCAAACTTATTTTATGTAAAGCATTAGCGAATGTACTTCATTGTAATAGGTTGTGCGGAAAGTTCATACAGATTTCAAAAATAAGATTTTATATTAATTCATACAAAGGCTATTTTTGTTTATAAACTAATAGTCCTATATGTATTAACTCGATTAAAAGTATATAAACGAAAATAGCCTTCGTATTCAACATAACTTGAAAGAATTAAGATAAAAACTTATTTTCAAAATCTTTATGAACAACCCAATATGTATTGGCAGTCTACTAGGTGATCTACTGGTTGCCATATTTTCTAAACAAAATGGTTTCAAGGAGCCTATTGCTGAAAGAAGTCAATTCTTCTTAGACAAAATCCTCTACTCGGGATATCAAAGTCTGACTCGCAGGAACTGCGTCATTTTAGCATGTATCCGTTCTTATCCCTAGTTTCATTAGGAAAAATTGGAGGAGAAACAGTTAATACTTTGTTTTGACATTTCGGGAATAGTTTAAATACCCCATTCAAAAGCATTTTGATGAAATGCAAGATTTACTTGCCACAATAAACAGGAAACTGGCAGTAGCCAAGCTGAAATAACTCGCTTCTCATTCCGCTGACATGAGGAACGTAGTAGCATACTGAATTCCTGTAATTACAGAAGCAAAAAAGAAGGAGGCTTCTTCGCATAATTGTTAGTGGACAGTGATGTACTAGTAAATCGCTAAGCACAGATGAAAATTGTATTGAAAACACTTTTTTTTTTGTGAAAATTAATGTACTCTGTAAGAAGTTTTGCAATCTTTTAGTATACAATAGTAGAAAGAAGAATATTTGTTGAGTTGGAAAGTTTTTTTTTTAGTAAAGTCAGAATATTTATTTATTCAATTTGTTAAGATACGTAGACCTTAAAATGTTAGATTCAGGTAGAGATGTGTTTCATGCAATTATTATTGTAATATAAACCTACCCAAAGCCCTTGCGAGATGTGTTGCACCATATATAAGACAAGGTGGGAGTGGTGCCAATTCGGTAGGTTGTTGTCGAAGGAACCAATCTGGGACGAGCTTTCGGTGAACTAACCTCTTCAGAAGATCTCTTTCTCGATGAGACATAGGTCTTAACATAAGATGCTCCCCACTGTTATAAAGGTAAAAACATTTGTAAGTACATAGTTGGTATTCCAGTAACAGAAAAGTACATAACAAAATTATTTCGAAATTGCACATTAATATAAACTTATTTACAAAATAAAAAAAATTATTAGGATGCAAAAAAAAATAGTTTTAACATATATATAAAACATACATTATATATATATATATATATATATATATATCATAAATGATATATATATATATATATATATATATATATATATATATATATATATATATATATATATCATAAATGATTTTTCATTTCTTCATTTAGAAGATTATCATCACAGCTCATTATGGCTTGACAGAGAATGAAAAAATATTTACAATAATGCAAGTGTGCTCCAATATTATGTTAAAATAAAATAAGAACTATCAAACTAACCCTTTAACCACATCCTGTCCCAAAACAGAGGCCAAATCCACTGAAGTCTGTGAACCATGTTCAGTTTTGATCACAATAGGAGGAAGAGCAACTTTGGATTCAGGAGCAGGCACTTTCGACTCAGATCCAACGCTGCTTGAAGCTGTGGAATGTGGTTGTGCGTGTTCCGAATGTGATCGTAAGGATTTTCTTCTGTCAGTTTCTCTGATTGGTGAACCTGGTGTAGAAAATAAAATTATGACTGTCCATTCAAGACAAAAATAAAATAAAAAACGATATAGTAAAATGTAAAATAATGATAACACATTAGGCATGCTATGAAAAAATAAATATCGATAAATTTTCTATTACAATATTTACTAAAATGTACTACATCTTAAATATTTCATACATTCCTACCAACTATATTTTTTTATATTAATGGATATAAAAATTTTTTATCATTAAAAGGAGATACAAATGATCCAACTTTGTTTCATTTTTACTTTCAGATCAAGCTCACTAATCTTTAAACATTTAACTCTCCAACAGTGGTTGAAGATGGCTAAGTAGTGTCTTTTAAACGTTGAATAAGAAATATTAGAATCCAAGTCTTCATGTTCTGATTATGACAACACATTTGGAGCACTCTAAGAGATAGAGTAAATAACACACAAGAAACAAATGATGCTTCCATTTGAGGAGCTGAGAATGCAAAGTCGTGGTAAGTCAACTTGAACTAAATTGTCTGGACTAAGTTGTGTGCGTTTGAGAATACTATTGGTAAAGAATATCAGTTCTGCTATGTACTGGTTAAACTTCTGTTACTGCTAACCTATAGATAACAGGTTATCTGTTTTTTGAGAACCATGCTATAATAAACCACAAAATTATGTAGTAGTGTTAATTTTGATGATACATTATTTAATGCAATAAAATAATTACTAATTTGCTGTGACAAAGCACGGGTTGCCAGCTAGTAATGAGAATATTACAAGCGTTAATATATGATGAGAATTCACTTTCAGGCGAGATATTTCAAGGGAACAGTTCTGCAACAAATCCGGAAAGAGGAAAGTCCCATCCCATTTTAGAGAAATATTAAAAGAAAGAGTAACAGAAAATAAAACTACATTTTTGTGTCTCTTTAATAGTTTTTCTACTCACTTGGCTTTACATCACGTTCTTCCTTAATTCCTTCGATGTGTTTTCCATCTTCTTCTTTCTTCCTGTGAGAAAAGCATAAGTTTATTACTTTCAATGAATATATATGTGTGTGTGTGTGTGTGTGTGTACAGGGTGTCCCGCATTGAGGTGTCATAACTTTAGGGGTTTATTCTGCACCTCATTTGTAGTTAAGTGATGCAGAAATGAGCATTCCATCTCAACATGTAGCAGAGCTACTCAAACGTTTGTCTATTTTCAAAACTATTGTTTGTTTGTTTCTTATAAAAAAAAAAACTGTGTTTTGGGGATTTATGAATCATGTATCATAAATAACGACCACAGCTTTGTAATCTACATTAAATTTCCAACATGAAAACCCCTTTATTGAAATATTTCCATGTAAATTAAGAGCTATACGAAAAACCATATAGATATGAACTATTGCTATTAGTATTTTCTTAAATTATTCAATCTTTTCTTAATCAGCTATTTGTAGACTTAGAAGTTTGCTTCTACCTCAAAAGTTGCGATATTTTAAAATGGTACCTCGTTGCTTTAGGAAAAAATTATTTGAATCTAATTATTTCTTATTTGTAAGTTCAAAACCAATATGTGTACTTTAGTGTGACTCAGAAGGAGCCATTCTGAACACATTCTTTAATTTCACATGATGATAATTGATAATGTCCCATCCTTCCCACACCAGGTACACACACTTTTTGCTCTGATTAAGGGACACTTTGGAACCAAGTGTAAAAGAAGACAGAAGAAAATATTGGAAACGTTTCAATAAATACATCTGTACCCCGGAGGTAAAGGACACCCTGTCCATTTTTTTAATAAATGTTCTTAACGTGGAATTTTTGTCCATTTAATGGTATAGAGCACTATGTTCCATTCCTATAAATAACGAAGATAAGAGAGTTAAAAATAATATCATGTCCGTTTTCATTACAGGTAAAACATGGCATGTGGACTTGTAATTTTGTTTGACTATGATGAATAATTCAAATGACCTATCAATGCCAATAAAAATTTGAAGAATTTTCTTTAAACTGTTTCTATAAGTAACGAAAAAACAAATTTTAATAGTTCACAGCTATGGAAAATTGGCTCTCCTGAACTATTACAAATATGTGACATGGTGTCCTTTATCTCCAGGGTACATATATTTAAACAATAATAACTTTCTCTTACTAAATTCGACATAAATACTTCACAAAATAATATTGTTTCAAACTTCATCTCTCAACACTAATAAACTTTGACTTGTGGGATTGCTGTCATTGCAGAAACTCTTGCTAAGTGTGAGCAATGAAAAAAAAAGTGACCAGGAAAATATAAAAAAAACTTGCAGGAACTGCGTCAACTTAAGAGTGTGCCCATAATTATAAGGACACATTCTAAGTTGACGCAGTTCCTGCGAGTTGGGCTTTTTTGAGCATTAGCTCATCCCTGTTGAGGTTTGGAAAGCTTAGGATAGAAACTCTTACTGTTTTGCCTTCAATAGAACAAAATGTCTTCAAGCACAGTTTTCTACATCTGAGGAGGTCATAACAAAATTTAACGATTACACTTTCGTGACTGATGATCTTCACTTATCACATTATCTCACCTGTTTTCGAGATATTTAAGAAAATTTTCAAAACTGCTCATGTCTGTTTTATATTTTTAACCATTCATTTACACCTAAAGACAAGTCCCAATAACCTTTTTTTAACCAACTAAAATGAATTTTCGTAAGATTGATAAGTACGCTGTGTTTATAGCATCCCAAAACATTTGGGCAGCAAACTTTATTTTTATAAATAAAGAATTTCTTCTTTGTTTTTACAAAAAAGAAAGCATTAGCTCTTCTATTTTTATTATCATCTGACAGCTTTCAAGGAATATTGAATAGCTTATGATGCAATAAGTACTAAAGAAAATATAGTTTTAAAAAATGGTGTTCTATTTCAGCTATTGCGCAACCAAAAAGTAAATAATGAAGAAGATGATAACTCACACATGTTTTGGATGTAATGTCAAAGGTTTAGTTGTATATTCTTTAAACTGAGCTCTCTCAGTTCGATAAAGCAAAGCAGGTTCAGTCATGAAGTCTAAGTAAACCCTCAAACCATCAGCCACTTCCCGACAAAGATTCGCTCTAAATAAAAAAAATAAAATAACTTATTAACTAAAGTGATTTAAGTATATCTTGAATAATTAACGCAAAATAATAATTTTAACAGCCAGCTCGGTGAATACAACTTCGAAATGGACTGGATTATAATATATGCCAGGCGAGATTCGATGGTTTTCATGAAACTCTCATAGGCAAGTTAGCAAAAACGTAACAGCGTACATTTGTTAAAAGTCTGTCACACAGGAGCTGCATTACTGAATAATTTGCTTAAAATAACCTATATAAATACAAAATAAGCATGAATAACTTTGGAATTTTATTTTTGTAATGAACAGCTCACTCAATTATTAATTTTGTTCCACAACAGACCCAAACCTTTTAATGTACCAATTTTGTTTATTTTTACAGCACATGTTCCTCATTTATTGGGCATCCTGTCTTGCTGAGTTTCTCTGCAAGGAAGCAAAAATAATGGCCAGTATGGGCAAATTCATAATTTGGATCCTGGAGTAAACCCACACTCCTGATGGGCCGATTAAATTTATACCAAGTATCGTTACAAAATCTCCGTCTTTATCATCCTCCTTTGTCCCTTTCCGCGTGGATGTGCCTCAATCCAAGACCGCCAAACATTACGATCACGAGCGAGCGTCTTCTGGAGTTCAGACTCTTTCCCTTTTCCGGTCCAAGCCTGAAAATGTGGTCCAACCAAAGCAATCTCGGCCTGCCTCGTAGGTCGAGCCTCAAAGAACTTTCGTGGATCTCGATCTTCGCTCATCCTGCATAGATGCCCAAACCACCTCAGCTGCCTCTTCTCCACTGTTTCTTTCAAGGAAGCTACTCCAACATCACTCCGTATCCTATCGTTCCTGACTTGGTCTTTCCTTGTCGGACCTGCCACACCTCTTTGTCTTGTTGCAAAATAACATAATTAAATTATTGGTTGGATACAGATAGAGCTAGTCCAATCCTTTGTAATGGGAATGTGGAAAAACAAAAACTGTGGCTGTTCACGTATTAATAGGCACGCACAAACACACATATATGTATCAATTTTAACCCATTCGATGCGACGCCCGAGAATAATCGCCAGATAAAGATGTTCCTCAGAGGCAACGCCTGATTATTTTCGCCGCAGCTGTATCTCTTGATTGTGAGCCCTCTTTAGCCTTGAGCGTGTACCGAGTGCTCCAGCAGGAATGGGGGATACTAACTGGTAACATACAAAGTTGGAACGTTATAAGTAACATGCATCTGCACGGTAAAAATGTTCTTAGGGCATTTTTTTTGGGAAACTGTAAATAATAAAGGAGTAGCTTATTATAATAATAAATAAAAAATATTTTCATTGCTACATTTAAAAATCACGTCAAAAAACAAGCAGTGGGTTCAGAAAGTACAAAGAGAAATATAGGCAAGAAAAGAAAGTAAACTTTGTTTTAAAGGTTATTGTAGGTTTGCTGCGTACCTAAATTGTAGTAAATAAATCGTTTCAAGTAATACAAGTTGTCGTTCACGTAAGATAAACATGAAAATGATGATAAGTAACGAGCGCCTAAGTAAAAAAAAAATAAATAAATAAAAATTACGTGTGCGTGCGGCCGCTCTAGGAGAGGTAGTTCGGTCTGCCTGTGGAGAGATAGGCAGCTAGCCCACGTTGCATCGAAAAGGTTAACGAGGGCCACTTTCAGCATCTAAAGAACACTTTTGCAACATTTTAGGAATATTTACAAAGGCTCTATTTTGTGTTTCGATACTTTCATCATTGCAAGCAGAATGTACGGCACAGGACACGTATGAATGTGTGTAAACAGGTCATACATTTATCACAAATTTTAACAGATCAAGAACTGTCGTATATATATATCCATGATATAAATGTTTAGCAATTTCTGTCAGTAAGTAAACACGCAAAAGATTTTCTATCCGACACATGAAATATATTTCCTGCAAAAAGTGCCAAATGTAAACGTACCCATATATATGTTTTAATACCTTAGTAATCATTGTAGATAATGTATGTACCTTAACTGAATCTCATTGACAGTAATATGAGCATTTTTGCCAGCAGTTGGCCTAAGATGTCCCCGCCGATGACACATCAACCTGATTTGACTAATGGTGAACTCCTTCATGTATAATTCAAGGACTTCAACGGCATTAGGAGATGATGGAAGTTTTAAGAGCTGAAACAAAATTAGAATTTTGTGAAAATTATCAAAGAAAATTGAATTTTCAATACAAATTTTAAATTAGTTACCTAAGTCAACCCTTTAACACATGATATTTTTTTATCATGAAAAAGTTCAACGTTTAAAATCTTCGAGTCCCTTTGACACACGTTGCTGCTTACAAGAAATTAAATCTAATTTGATGCCTGCAGGCATCACGATGCAACAAAGGTAAGAATTACTATCAACATTTTTCTTTGATTGTTATCCAAAAGTTGTTTCTTTCTATCAATTTTATTTGTTCGTATTTTATAGCAATTTAAATTTATTTATTAACTAGCTGAATATCCGTGCTTCGTCACGGCAGATAAGTAGTTATTTTATTCCGTTAAATAATGTATCAGCAAAATTAACACTACTAAATGATTTTTTGCAGTTTATTATAGCATGGTCCCCGTCATTCTATATGTTATACGTACATCAATTGATAAGTAATCAAAGTATAATGTTTCTTGACACTGGGACGCTCCAGAACCATTGTCAAGAAACAGATAACCTAGAGATAACCCGTTATCTATAGGTTACCAGCATGGGCGTGACCTATATAAGGGGGGGCAGCGAAGGGGTCTGCAGCCCCCCTCCGATATTTTTATTTGTTGGTAAAAATGTGTTTTAAAACTCTTAAAAATAAATAAATAAATTAAACAAGATCACTTAGTTCATAAAAAATATTTCATTTTAGTTGTAATAGCGTTTTATTTGCCTAAAAATATTCCAAGTTTTAAAATGTTAGTATTCCATACACCGGAAATGGCACCTCACCCCCTCCAAAAATTATTTCCTATACACGCCCATGGTTACCAGTAACAGCATTGTAACCGATTTAGGTTTAATTTCGTTGTCAATAATAAATGTACGTTAAAATTAAAAACTTATGTTTTTCACATGTCATTTGAAAACACCTATTATATTTGCGAGCATGACCAAGAGGTGTTATGACTGGGGCTGCTGATGGGTGAGGAGGCTGTGCAAGGGTTCGGGATATTATTACCTCGGATGCACCATCACCAGGTATAGCGTAAACTCTATAGGGGACAAGTTGAAATGAACCCCAATTA